>AP025043.1:6451526-6632572 GCA_036186865.1 Eustoma russellianum
CTGCAAGGGTGAAAAATTTAAAAGGCACATTCAACAAGTTTAGGGTTGGTTGGCCAGACAAATAAGATGTCCAAAAAATGACAAGTGTTTACATACATTTAATGCAAGATATTAATAATTTTGAAAATTTCGGCATGACCTATTCGTTTACCGGAGGTTTCCCGGCCTTAATGGCCTCTCCAAAGACAAATCCAAATCCAACAACATGACATGATTAACCAAACTACATAATCAAACTTCATCATCAAATTACACTTCAAAGTATACATCACTTGAACTTGATACTTAGCATAAATATGCATCACCTCTAAACAAATTACACTTCAAAATATACATCACCTCTACATCCTTATGATACATAACTTGTAACATGAATTATGCATAAAAATAGTAAATTAAAGAGACACTTCAAATTACCGCCATAGCCACCCCCGCACCGCCAACAGCCACCCCCGCCCACAGCCCACCCTGCCAACAGCCACCCCGGCCCGCCAACAACCACTCCCGCCCACAGCCCATCCCGTCCTACTGCCCACCCCGCGCCATTCACCACTCCAACCGCCCCACCCCGCCCCAACCTGCACCATCCAGCCGAACCTGCCCCACCCGGACCCCACCCACAGCCACCCAGCCCCACCCACAGCCACCCCGCCCCACCCAGCCCCACAGCCACCCATCCCCTCCGCCATCCCCTCCAACACCCAGGCTACACCACTGCCCCTCCGCCATCCCCTCCAACACCCAGGCTACACCACTGCCCCTACGCCATCCCCTCCGCCATCCCCTCCAACACCCAGCCCCACACCGCCTCACCCAGCCCAAATCCCTCCACCCCCAGCACAATCTCTCCTCCCAAACTGCTCTCAAGTGTATAACAACAACGAAAACAAGCGGCACAATCCACAATTTCTTGATGAAAAACAGAATAGATCTTATAAAAACAAATAAAATAATAAAAACAAATAAAATACCTCCTAAATGGCCTCTGCTGTATTTGTCGGAGAAGATGGGGGGAGGAGGCGACGGGAGTTCGTTGAAAATTTGGGGAAGGGGGAAAGGTGGGAAACACAGAAATGGGGAAGAAGAAGAAGGGGGATTTCAGCTTATCTTCGAAATTTTGCGACGAAATAGTGACGAACTTTCGTCGATATTACTGTGTCGTCGCTATTGCCTGTGTCGTTGTTATTTCAAATTTGCGACGACACCTTTCGTCGGTAACTCGTCGCTGCCATCAGTATTGAAAAAAAAATAATACAAAATATAAAGTACTTACAGACACACATTATGTATATACATGTGTATAAGTACATCAACACATACACACTTTCATATAAGAATGAGCAAAAAAAATTTTGACTAACGTCAATCTTCATTGTCATCCGCATCCTCATACGCATCTTTATTTTCATCTTCATTTTCATCTTCATCTACATGCTCGTCGTCCTCTTCATCCTCGTATTCGTCTTCACCTACATCTTCAATATTATCAGCCGGTTGTATGTTGAGATGAATTTCGATGAAACCGCCGTCGGGGTCATTTAGAGGGAGGTTGTGCAGTTCAACATGTGTCGTATCCACAACGGGCGGGTTTTCTTCTTGAAATGCAGCATCCATGCCATCTGAACCTGGCTGTATACTGACATCAAACTTGCTCGATTTCACTTTGCACACGGCTCGCCAGTCTTTTGAGCTCGCATTCATCCTCGTTGTTGGATACGATAGATAGTACACCTGGGACGCTTGACTAGCCAAAACGAATGGATCGTACTTTCTGTACCGTCGCCCTTGGTGTATGTCTACCAACTTATATCGGTCGTGAACCTTTGTGCCAGCGCGATAACCTTCCCGAGTTGGATCGTACCTTCGGTCCTTCTCGACGATGCCAGGCATGAACGCCGTCACGTTCTTTCTGTACAAATGACGTCTGGGCAGGAACTTCCTACGGCTGTCGAACCAGCAAATCTTACGTCCATGTTTCAAGGACATCGTCTTCGCTTGCTTCATGCAGCAAGGGCAAGCGTATTTCCCCGCTGTGCTCCACCCCGACAACATAGAATAAGCCTGGAAGTCGCTGATGGTCCACATCAGCGCAGCGCGTAGCTGGAAGTTTTGTTTGGTCGATACATCGAACGTCTCCACGCCAAACTCCCATAACCACTTCAGCTCATGTATCAATGGCTGCAGGTATAGGTCGATCTTCTGTTTCGGATTCCTAGGCCCCGGTGCGATCACAGTCAAGAACATGTACGGCTTCTTCATGCACATCCAAGGTGGTAGATTGTACGGCGTCACGATTACAGGCCACGACGAATACTGTTCTCCCGACTGTCCGAACGGGTTGAACCCGTCGGTGCATTAACCCCAACCTAACGTTCCTTGTCTCCGATGAAAAACCCAGATGTGTCGCATCGAACGTCCTCCAAGCTTCGCCGTCTGATGGATGGCACATCTCACCGTCTTTCGTGTAGTGCTCCGCGTGCCACCTCATCTGGCTAGCTGTGACACCGGATGCGTAGAGCCTCTGCAGTCTAGGGGCGAGAGGTAAATAGTAGAATTGCTTTCTTGGCACGTTCCGGTTTCTTTTGTTCGTTATCCACCTGTGTGTCCCACAGACCCTGCACATGTCTTTATCCTCGTTGATGCCCCAATATATGATGCACCCCTCTGAACAACAATCGATCTTATGAACCGGCAGTCCCAACGCCTGCAGCTGTTTCTTCGTCGAATAAAAACTGTCGACCATTGTGTTCCCTTCGGGAAGAGATTCCCTCATCAGCTGACACATCCCATCGTACAATCTCTCCGTCATGCGGTGCTCCGTCTTCATGCTCGTCATCCGACCGATCACGGACATCTGTGTGTGACTACCGCAACCAGGATACAGCGGCGTGTTGGCGGCGTTCAGCATCTCAAAAAACTGCCTCGCCTGAGGGTTCGGATCTTCATCCACGAATATACGCGGCTATTCATCCGGCTCCTGTGCACGTTCGTACCCGACATGCATCTGTAAGTACTGCTCTCCCGTAAATACGCCGGCAGCTGCGTCTTGCACCATCTGCACGTATGGGTTCTGAGATCCCTTGCCTATTTCATCGACATCAACCTGACCAGGTCCCCCTTCGACGTGAACAGTTGCAGATGTAGACGCCCCCCTCATATTCGCCATGGCAGTACCATGTATGGTAATTGTGCACGAAACCTTGTTTCAATAAGTGAACCCTCACGTCACCCGGATCCATATATTTACGGTTCTTGCATTTCTTACACGGACATCTAATCTGTGTTCCAATTTCATTACTCGTCGCAAAATCCACAAATTCTTCGAGACCTTCAACAAATCTAAAACTCCACTCCCCGTTGTTAACTCTCTCGTACATCCACTTTCTATCGCTCCTCCTTGGATCCATTTTCTCGCTATACCGTCAAAATAACAGCAGCTATCTTTTCTCAGTGTGGAAAACCTCAAAATCCCACACAATAAGATATCCTCCTTCTATATTTTCGTTGAAAAGTGATGATATATGTGTTTTATGGTTCTCGGCCTGCAATATTACCGACGTCTTAGCGACGCTATATAGCGACGACCGCGACGACCAAGAAACACAAATCCCGGAAACAAACAAACACAAATACCGACGACTTAGCGACGCTCAGCGACGACCAAGAAACACAAATCCCAGAAACAAACAAACACAAATACCGACGACTTAGCGACGCTCAGCGACGACCAAGAAACACAAATCCCGGAAACAAACAAACACAAATACCGACCAAATAGCGACGCTCAGCGACGAAACACATCGTATGGTGTGCGTTTTTTAATGTCTGAATTCATTGCTTACCGACGAGTTACCGACGAAATAGCGACACACGACGTATCTTCACACCATACGATTCGTTTCGTCGCTGTTGGCGTCGCTAATGCGTCGCTACACAATCCCAACGGCATTCTCCGCACATTGCCCGAGTGTTCTTACCGACGCTTTACCGATGACATATCGACACGACACATCAATCAATGGGTTCGTCGCTGTCTGCGTCGCTAAGGCGTCGCTATGCGGCGGTGTCCGCACAGTGCCCGACTGTTACAACTTACAATGCATTTACGTCGCTACGTCGTCGCTATGTCGTCGCTGAATTCCCCTATATAAACAGGATGTACCGTGACCCCCACTACATAGAAAACAACTTCTCTTTTATAATCATATAAAAAGACTCAAATATGGTTCGTACTAAAGCTCAAGCGCGACGTGGTAGTGGTCATTCATACCCTAGACGGCCTATTCAACAACTCGCACCTGCAGCGGTTCCTCCACCACAAGAATCACCCCCACAGGCTGAGTCCTCTGAACCCACTCTTTTTGGGCCACGTCGGGATCGCCAAATTGGCGATCCCCGTATAGAAATACAAGAGCTGTGGAAAACAATGGATGACCTGAGGACGCATATTATGTACCAGGATAAGCGTCTCCAGTACCTGGACACAAGGCAGATGCGGATCAAATCTAAAGCTACACAGCTGAGACGCCTCCTGAAGGCGTGCGCGGAGAGTGTTGCTACTCTCTGTTCGGATGACGAACAGTGAATGTCTCCTCTCCGCTATTCATTTAGATTGTTTTTTCATTATTGTCCTTATATATTTTTTAATTTATAATTCTATATTAATGAATTTTTTTTCTAATCATCGCTTTCGTTTTCTTAATTTAAACACGTGTTTAATCTCTTACGAATCTTGACGACGCTAAAATACAAACGAAATGTGGTTCAGAAAAATTTGAGACGACTAATTCACCGACTAAACAGCAACTATATACCGACGAAACTTAATACAACGACGAGAACCTACTAACCATACCGACGAAACTTAATACAACGACAAAAACTTAATACAACGACGAGAACCTACTAACCATACCGACGAAACTTAATACAACGACAACCTATTAAGCGCGAATTTATTATCGCAGTTTGAAATTAGCGACGCTTTACCGACGAACTACCGACGCACGACATCTCTTCACACCATTCGACGCTTTTCGTCACTGAGGCGTCGCTAAGGCGTCGCTATTCCGCAGTGTCCACACAGTTCCTGATGGTTACAATGTACGATGAGTTTACGTCGCTAAGTCGTCGCTAATGCATCGCTAATTCGGACGAACCGTCACGCCCGCACATATTACGTCGCGAAGTCGTCGCTAATTCGTCGCTAATGCGAACGAAGTGTCACACCCGCACATATTCCCATCTTGATTAACGGTCGAAAAATTCGTCGCATGTTCGTCGCTATGTCGTCGCTAAATTTACCTATTTATAACCCAACATCCTTACATTACACACATACAAAGTTATAAAACTTCAAAGTAACATCCTTACATTACACACATACAAAGTTATAAAACTTCAAAGTATGCCGCGTCGTTATATAAGAACCCCAAGGCGTGGAGGGGCAAACAGTGCACCTCCACAACGGCCTCCTCCTCAATATCTGTGCATGTCCCAATGCCGCCAGAGGATCCTCAAGAACAAATGCCGGAACCGGATATCGACTACCGTATGCTTATAGCAAACATGCAGCAGCAGTCGAGGCAACTGCACAGCATGAACAGAAGGCTGCGCAAGTTGAAATTCAGATATTACAAGCTGAAGCGCCTCCTCAAAGAGTTCGCAGAGAATGTGACGGCCACTCTTTCTTCCGATGACGAAGAGTGAACGGCCCCTCTCCGCCTCTCTTTTAGATTTCTTTTTTTAATTTTTCGTCTTCATAATGTAAATATTTATTACTAAATGAATAAAATTTTTTCCCAATCACCGCTTTCTTTTTTCTTAATTCATACACGTGTTTAATCCTCGACGAATCTACGATGACACAGCGACGAATCGGAATACGAATGAAAAGTAAAACAAAACATTTGCGACACGCGGGTTTCATCGACAAAAAACCGACGATACACAACGCCGAGAACCTACTAACTGACGAATTTATTTCCTTGTTTATCCGTGTTCTGGAATTTTAGCGACACAATAGCGACATTATAGCGACGAAACGCAACAATATAAATCGCGACGAACAAAACACATAGAGTAGCGACGAACCACCGACAAAACACCAATGAAATTGTAACGAAAGGATTAACCTGACTACTTTTTTGTTAGCGACAATGCATTTCATCGTAGTTTCGTCGCAATTAACGACGAAATTGCGTTTATCGCAATTTCGTCGCAAATTACCGACAAAATACCGACACACCTTGTTTCGTCGGTGACTTTTTCGTCGCAAATCAAAATTTTTTTGTGGTGTTTTTGCTAGCACGAAACATTTTTTTAAATAGATACGTCTCATTAAGAAGTTTTTATTATTAGAATACGAGTGAAACAATAGTATGGTTTTAACGTACCGCGGATTCGACCATAGTCCTCGGTCATTAGATTACATCACTTGATTTGCAGGCTATATCAAAAGTTATATACGCAGTTCACATGGAGTTCACCTTTGCTTAGATGCCAGAAATTGGAAGATTTGTCTCTTAAACTGAATAAGTTATTAGTTATATTAGTGTTATAGAATGTGAAAGTGTTGCTTTATATTTTGTGTCCAATTTCCGTGTTCTTGGCACCACAAAAAAAAAGCCATATAGCGACAGACATATTTCGTCGCCATTTCATCGCTAATGGTATATAGCGACGAAATGGCGACTAAATACGTATGTCGCTATACGGCTTGTCGCAAAGTGATTTTCGTCGGTAGGGCGTCGTTATATTGCGATGAGAACAAGGTCGTCGGTGGTTCGTCGTAAAATTGCGACGTAAATCTGTCAGGTTTGCGACCTGTTTTTTCCGTCGTCGGTTCGTCGGTATATCTTTTTCGTCGCTATTTTAAAATTTTTGATTTTTTATATGCCCGGTCTGCAGCATTTATGTTTCGTCGCAGGTTCGTCGCTATTATTTAAATTAATATTAAATATTAAATATTAAATATTTATAATTTATTAATAATATCAATATATTATTAATTAAATAGTTTTTATTATTATTTAATTTGTATAATATATTTTAATTTGTATATAAAATCATTTTTACGAATATTATACAGAAATACGGTATTTGCGTATTGAAATTCGTATAATTAAACAACACAAATGAAATGGAATCCGTATAAATGTTAGATAAAATATAAAATAACAAAGAATATGTCAATACAATAAATGAAATAGTCAGTACGAAAAATCAAAAAATGAAATACTATGCAGAGGAAGGTGGAGGGGGATCATGCGGAGAAGGCTGACCATCCTGAGGGCGAGGTTGAGGCTGCGAGGAGCTGGAAAGGAAAGAGAGGAGGATCTGCGATAGCTGCGAGAGTTCCTGCTTCGTCTCCTGCTGCGCCTGCTTCGTCTCCTGCTGCGCCTGCTGAAGCGACTGCTGCAGCGCCTGCTGGATCTGAGTGAGCTGCGACCACAGTGCCTGTACACTCTCCTCATGCTGCGCCCTGATGGTATCCATCTCATGCTGCAGCACCGCATGATCTGTGTCCAGGCGCAAAATATCCTCTGGCGTCGCAGAAGGCGCGGAGGTGCTGGCCTCGGAGGAAGCACCTGGATGCAGAACTTCGGGGAAGAATCGCGGCGCTGCTGATCCAACCCCGTACACCTCCCTCTTCTTCTTATTCTGAGGGCCGATGGTCCGAACCGCATCCCAATAAGCACGGTTCTTGTCGGTCTCTTCTCCCCTCTATGCCAGTAATCTGTTGTACTCGTCCTGAAATGAGAATAAGAATTGTTAGGGTTTAGAGTTTAGAAATAAAACAAACTAAGGAAAAAACAAATGATATCGTAGACTACTTACACTGATGTCGCGGGCCTTCGCCGTGATCCAGTCCTCCGTTCCGTTGGAGGCTTTCTTTCGATGCATCTTGTAGAAGAGATCGTAGGAGGCTGGCCACTCCCCCGTCTCCGCGTGCTGAAAGAATGAAATAAAATATGTTAGTGAAATCCAGAATTTTAAAAATTTCGACATGACCTATTCGTTTATCGGAGGTAACCAGGCCTTAAAGGCCTCTCCCAAGTCAAATCAAAAATAAAAAGAAAAAGACAAATGAACACATATACTACTTACATTAACCATATACGAATACCAAAAAAAACAACAGCGGAACATAAGAAATCAATGAATCTAAATAATCCACTTAAGTCAATGAATCTAAATAATCCAATGAAATCAATGAATCTAAATAATCCAATATTAAAATACTTACCATAGCACACATCGTGGTGGCGTGGGAAACCGAACCACCTGAGTGTGTGGTAGGTGCTGGGGCCTGTAGATTGCCGCTGCGCCGGTTCGCCGCGTTCCAGGCGCTGCGGGCTTGGTTAGCAGGGTCCAGCCACCCTTCTATCCACCCCGCCCAGCTGGCCTCGGATACATAGGGAGGCCTCGCAGAAATGGGGTCACACTCCCACTTGGTCTACGGCGTCGCTATTCACCCAACGACCGTGTCTGCACAGTGCCCGAGTGTTACAACGTACGATGACCTTACGTCGCTAAGTCGTCGCTATGTCGTCACTGGTTTCCCCTATAAGCAGCAAACTGCCGTGTCTCTCCTAATATAAAAAACAAAATCTTCTTTCTAATCAAACAAAAGGAGACAAATATGGTTCGTACTAAGGCACAGGCAAGCCGTGGTAGAGGTCGTACGAACCCAGGACGGGCTCTTCAACCACCCGCACCGGTTCCTCCACAACCACAACCACCCCCACCGGCTGACTCCTCCGAAGCTTCTGTGGAGGGGCCAAGGCGGCAAGAGGATTGCCAAATTGGCGATCCTCGTGTAGAAATAAAGGAGCTGTGGAACACAGTAGAGGATATGAGGGAGGTGCTTAAGCAACAGAATCGGCGTCTGCGCTACCAGGATCAGCGTCTCACATACCTGGACAGAAGGCAGATGCGGATCAAAGCCAAAGCTGCGCAGCTGAGACGCCTCCTGAAGGCGTGCGCGGAGAGTGTTGCTACTCTCTGTTCGGATGACGAACAGTGAACGGCTCCTCTCCGCTCTTCTTTTAGATTTTTTTTTCAGTTTTTTCTTTATGTATTTTGTAATTTTTAATTCTCTATTAATGAAGTTTTTTTTCCCAATCGTCTCTTTCTTTTTCTTAATTTAAACACGTGTTTAATCCCTTACGAATCTCGACGACGCTAAAATACAGACGACGTTAAAATACAAACGAAATGTAAATCAAAAAAATTTGCAATGACTAATTCACTGACTAAACAGCGACTATATACCGACGAAACTTAATACAACGGACGAATTTATTTCCTTGATTATCCGTGTTTATATTTCTGGAAATTTAGCGACGCTTTACCGACGAAATACCGACGACTAGAGCGACACACACCGTCGTATCTTCACACCATACGATGCGTTTCGTCGCTATAGGCGTCGCTACGGCGTTGCTATTCACCCAACGGCCGTGTCCGCACAGTGCCCGATGGTTACAACGTACGATGACCTTACGTCGCTAAGTCGTCGCTATTTTCTCGCTAATTCGTCGCTTGTTCAAACGAAGTGTCACGCCCGCACATCTTCCGATATTGAGTAACGGACGATAAATTCGTCGCAGATTCGTCTCTATGTCGTCGCTAATTTTACCTATATATATAACCCCACAGCCTTACATTTCACATAAACAAAGTTATAAAACTTCCTAAACAAAATACAAAGTATGCCCCGTCGTCATAGAAGAACCCCAAGGCGTGGAGGGGCAAACAGTGCACCTCCACAACGGCCTCCTCCTCAACCACAACCATCGGTTGAGCGGGAGGATTCAATATCTGTGCATGGCCCAATGCCGCCAGAGGATCCTCAACAAGAAATGCCGGAACCGCAGATCAACTACCGTACGCTTATAGCAAACATGCAGCAGGAGTCGAGGCAACTGCACAGCGTGAACAGAAGGCTGCGCAAGTTGAAAGCCAGATATTACAATCTGAAGTGCCTCCTCAAAGAGTTCGCGGAGAATGTGGCGGTCACTCTTTCTTCCGATGACGAAGAGTGAACGGCCCCTCTCCGCTTCTCTTTTAGATTTCTTTTTTTAAGTTTTCGTCTTTATAATGTAAATTTTTATTTCTAAATGAATAAATTTTCTTTCCAATCATCGCTTTCTTTTTTCTTAATTCATACACGTGTTTAATCCTCGACGAATCTGCGACGACACAGCGACGAATCGGAATATATAAAATACGAACGAAAAGTAAAACGAAACATTTGCGACGACTAATTCATCGACTAAACACCGACGATATACCGACGAAACTTAATACAACGCCGAGAACCTACTAACCGACGAATTTATTTCCTTGTTTATCTGTGTTTGTGTTTCTGGAATTTTAGCGACACATTAGCGACGATATGGCGACGAAACGCTACAAACTAAATAGCGACGAACAAAAGACACAAAAAAGCGACAAACCACCGACAAAACACCGACGAAATTGTAACGAAATGATTAACCTGACTACTTTTTTGTTAGTGACAATGTATTTCATCGTAGTTTCGTCGCAATTAACGACGAAACTGTGTTTATCGCTATTGCGTCGCAAATTAACGACGAAAGACCGACATACCTTGTTTCGTCGGTGAGGTTTTCGTCGGTAATCGAAATTCTTTTTGTGGTGTGGTTTTCAATCCCAAAAAAGATAACATATACATATATAAGAGACATGGCCTCTAATCTAAGCACATATATTTACTGACGCGTCATTTCCTTTATTTATAACTATAAAATAATATGTATTTATTAGATACTAAAATTGAGCATTATTTCATGTTAAAAATATGAAGCAAATTTTTTTTTCAGTCGCTTAATTATGTCTTAGAATTCCATATGCATGTTATGTGCTTATCATGATCAATACATGTATGCATGCCTACACACATATACAAGTGTGTGTATGTATGTATGTTTTTGTCTCTCTATATAACATTAATAGTAGTTGGAAGTTTTTTTTTAAAATTAACTAGCAAACTTTTATTTTGGGCAATGAATTACATACCTTCTTCTTAACATTAATCGTTATGGTAGGAACCACAAATTCCAGATAGGTGGCCTAAGCTACTACTAATCTTATTTGTTACAATCTTCTGGTTGCAGGTTATGGTAAAAGGAAATGAGAAGTGGAGATGAATTAATTACAAAAAGAAAAAAAAAGAAACGAAGAAAAGGAAACAAGTGGAAAGCCAATCCTCCGATTATTGATGCATTGATAAATACCTCCAATTATAAGAATTCTCTAGTCAATTATTTGATTTTATTGATATATGTCCATTATGTGTGTATACGCATGTATAATTATGTATGCGTGCATATATGTAGGTGTGCATGTTGATAGCAATTTATAGTATGTATTATCTTTATGAATGTACTTTATATTATATACAAACAACATATATGTTTTTTTACATATGTATGTACCTTTAATATATATCTCTGCATAGAGTACATGATGTACATATAGACGTGTTATTATATGAATGCACTACATTATATGAGTGCCTTTGTCTGCGTCCACGCATATGAATTAACACATATATACATACATACTTACGTATATACACATAACATTCACGTATAAAAGTGGGCATACATATACATATATACATATATGTACATATTAACTATGTTGGTTTAAGGCACAAAACAATATGCTTCAACTCCGTGTCATTTTCTTCCTTATTTCTTTATAATGAAACAAAATAATCTGACGTCCACTATATTTAATTTATATTATGACCAAAAAATAAATTAAAAGATATATTTCCTTTCTTTTCCCCTCATCAGCTGTAATTGCGAACGAGATTCAGTGATTCGTGGAAGAGGGAAACGCGGTGATGCCACCAATAAGGGACAGACACGTGGCCCCTGTGAAAAGAAAAAAAAAAGCTGCAACCGTTTGACACGTGTCCCCTCTATTTGTCGAATCACCGCGTCCCCCGCTCTCCCACATCACCGAAACTTTATTCCTGTAATTGTCGTCCCTCCTCCCCTAAATCGGTGTTAGTCTTACCGACAGACCCTGTATTTGTGAGCCATTAGTGCTTACTTCTACTTCAAAAACTTCGAGCAAAAGATCATTCTCTGGTCCTGAGGGCTCTACCGCCTTAGCCCCAAGAAGCATTGTGGAGGATGCAAATCAGGAGGTCAGCGGCCTCGTAGGTGGGTGAAGGATGCAAATCAGGAGCTCAGCAGACTCCTAGGTTGGGTGAAGACTTCTGCAGTGACCCACACAAAGTGTTTCACGCAAACCAGGCATTCAGCCTAGCAGCAGCAGTAGAGTGCGTGTCCCTAGATTCGAACTCTTGACCTCTTGGAGTAAATTTCAACTCGAATACCAACTGAGCAATGTCCTGAGAGTTCTACTTCCAATACTTTATCTATTATCACTCGTAAAAGAAATTTTAATGAATTCCACTTGTAAAACATGTCCAATTGGCGTGGATGTTTATCAAGTTCGTTCAGCAGTCGGTCAATATGATATAACCCAAACTCAAACTGACACCACAACATATGTTTTATTTGTAAAGATGATGTATCAGGGTAGCAAACAGATCGTATTCCGTGTTTCATGTTTTGTATTTTTCTGGGTTCGGGTATCAAAGTATTAGACTCATATCTTACCCGTTTGCTTCACGTGTACAGAAGTAGATATCAAAACCTGTACATATCAAATTTTGCGTCGTGTATCAGGTACACCCACAAACTTGACAAGTACAAATATTTCAGGTCGTGTATAAGTCATTTCACATATTTTTCATATATATGATTTTTACCTATGAGATGATGCAATATTTTATGAAGAACATTGATACAACCAGAAGAACAATAATGTTTTACCAGATGAAATTATAACATAAAACTATAGAAGAAATAGTTTTAACATATAATCAGCAATATGATCCATAAGAAAAATATATAAAATGAAAAATAACAATACATCATTAGAAAAGAAATACACAAAAAGAACACATAATAATGTAAGGTACTGTGACCTGAGTCTTAAGAAGTGAGAAGTAAGAGTGAGAAGTGAGAACTGCTTTGTCGGAACGAAACCAAGACCGCTTTCTTGGAGGCTGATGCTTAAGTGAGAACTCAAGAAGAGTGAAGAGAGGAGAAATGAAGAATGATGGGCTGGGGCGGCGGAGGGCAATTGCATTGGATAAGAAGGAAGGGAATGGAAAATTAAGAATCGGGGATTAGGTTTTAGGAGTTTCTTTTGTTATTTTGTATTTTTACTTTAATAATTTATAATTTATATTTAAAATATTAAAAAACGGGTATGACGGGTATAAATGGATAACCTGCGGATGTACCTGGACACGATATGTTCTTGGCGGATAAGTTTAAGGTCTTACCCGATTTGTACACGAAACCCGCCAAGGCTATCCATATCGACGAGGAGCGTATCAGGTTCAGGTCGTGTTTTAATGTCGTGTCTAAGATTGTCACCCCTAATCCTACAATATTACTATGGGTCAAAACAACAATATTAAATATCAATAATTCCCGATTTTTATCATGGCTAGTCCAGAAAAGATCAATCCTAATTGACATTTATTGCTAAGGTCTATTCTTATATATGATGCCAGTATTTTCACTTCCTACGTAAGATTTGGTGTTTTTACATTCTAGATCTCTTAAATGGACCAGCGTTCTTGCTGAGCCCACATGGAATCACCGTACCAGACACTTGCAGATCGGTTGTCGGTTCTGTTACTATAATTAAAACAACTCAGATTCGTCTATTTGGGTTCAACAACGTTAGTAAGCCTCTCATAGCGGTACATAATGTCAACTATTTCCGTATTTTGTCTTTGGTGTTCCAAAAAAAAAACTTTGCTATCATTTACTTCTTGGTACTTTACATGTTTGTTAGGAAATGTAATATTTGTTTACCGTATTTAGGTTGATTTGTAAGCTGATTTATAGGAATGTAATTATAGGCGCTTGATTTAGGGAATTAATTCTGATTGATTACTTACCTTGTGTAGGAGAGATAGTCTGTGTATAAAGATACAAAGGTTGTACAAACGAAAATTATCAATGAAACATACTCTTTCTTGAATTGCTTAGCCTGATTAACATGGTATCAGAGCCAGGAATCCTGCCTGAATTGTTCTGTTTCTTGGTATAGCTCAGAATAAACACTCATCATTGCCTTAAACTTACCAGATTCCGGTTATACCTTTCCTGGCCAAACGCCATTTCTGGGCTTAAATCTGTGCAAATAACTGCAACTTACCTGTCCATACACACAAAATATGTCAAATCCAGAGACAAGTGAACCAAAAACCCCCAGTCTCACTGACCTAGCCGTGCAGGTGGCAAATATTTTGTAGAATACACCACCCAGATTACCAGCAAACACAGCTCATCCCACAACCACGCCATTTCATACTGAGAATCTGTCAATCTCAGTAAAATTAAACGGAAACAATTATGCCGTCTGGGCACCCTTAGTTCTTCGAGCCATTATTGGGAGGGGGAGGAGACATCACCTTACAGGTGTTCCTCCTCCACCCCAACCAACAGACCCAGATTTTCTCTCTTGGGAACATACAGACAATGCAGTATTTACCTGGATAATCCAGACCATCGAACCAGTGTTGGTGGTCAATGTTACAAGATACCCTACGGCAAAATCGTTATGGGACGGATTGGCTCTCACCTATGGAGCAAGAGCAGATTCACTGAGGGCCTATGACCTCCATAGGCGGGCAAGTCTAATCTGACAGGGAGGAGGCAGTATTGAGGCCGTATGTAGTATATTGCAGGATCTATAGACTGCCATAGATGCACAGGAACCCAATCTTATGACGTGTACCGTAGACATCAATACTCACAATCAAAAAACCGAAGCTTTAAGACTGTACCAGTTTCTAACTGCAATTGATGAAAAGTATAACAGTGAAAAGAATGATTTGCTGAAAAAGGATCCACTACCCTCACTGGAAACAGCATACAGGGAGTTGCACAGAGCAGAGGAAAGAGTGGAAGTTTTACAAAAAAAACCCCTCAGAAGATTCATCAGAGGGGATAGGCAATGGCCTGGCAACGCAGACCATGGCTACCAAAGGCCATGACCAAGATCGAGGGACGGGGAAAAGCAGAAGCAACCAACGGACTGGAGGACCGCGCAAGCCAGAAGACAAGGAAGCCCTTGTCTGCAGCCATTGTGGTCAAAGGAGGCACACTAAAGAGAATTGCTTCCAAATAGTGGGCTATCCTGACTGGTACGAAGGAAAAAGGAAGCAGGTCGAAGGAGGGAGAGGCAGAGGAACAGATGCGGCAGCCGTTGCTCAAGAAGAAGAAAGGGATCCCTTAACAGCGGCTGAGAAAGGAGGTACAAGGGTTGGAGTTTTTAACCCTAACCTAATTTTTACATGTTTGGACGAAATTGACCCTGCTCAAATTTCATTCTATGCCCCTACAGTTTTTAAATCAAGAGGTTTAGCCCTCAATATATCACGGGTTCGTCCAGTCAGCCTTCCGTTTTCCAAAACGGTTAATCCCGCCCCACAAGTTTCAAGAATACCACTTTACTCCCCAAATAAATCCAAAAATCCCATTTTTAACCCCCAACGTTCTCAAAATCCAGATTCCACCCATCCACTTATCAATACTTCTCAGACTGCCCATATACTATCTACAACTGCAAAACCTACCTGGATACCAGACAGTGGTGTCATAGACACCATGACAAATGACCCACATGACTTTATCCAGTGGACAACCCCAACTAAAACCCATATTGAGACCGCCAACAGAACTCTTATACCAGTATCCGGAGGAGGAACCATCTCAATCACCGCAGACATACACTTACATAATTATCTCTATGTACTTGGTCTATCGACCAAATTATTATCTGTAAGACAACTTACTCGTGATTTACATTGTGTTGCGCTTATGTATCCTTCTTTCTTCCTATTACAGGATGTTCGCTCGAAGAAGATCATTGGGCGTGGCATTGAGAAGGATGGACTATATTTTGTGACAGATGTGGTGCAACAGAGCCTGTCCAATCTTGCTACCGGAACTGCTCAACAACGACTCTGGTTATGGCACCGTCGTCTTTGTCATCCCTCCTTAGGTTACATGAAGTTTTTATTTCCCTCTTTGGTTCCATCTGGATTTAAGTTATCATGTGATACTTGTCTTCATGCTAAACATACTCGCTCTACATATAAACCCAATAATACATGTGTCAAACAATTATTTAGCTTGGTTCATTCTGATGTGTGGGGTCCTTCTCCCCACTCTACAACTCTTGGGTGTCAATACTTTGTTACGTTTGTCGATGATTTCACTCGTATGACCTGGGTTTATTTTTTGAAAAACAAGCCTGATGTGTACTCACAGTTTGTTCATTTTTATCAAATGGTTAGTACTCAATTTCATACCAAAATTCAGATTCTTAAGTCAGATAATGGCGGAGAATACGTGAATCATGACCTCAAACTATTTTGTCTCGAGCATGGCATCCTACATCAAATCTCCTGCCCCTACACTCCAGAATGAAATGGAGTAGCTGAACGCAAAAACCGGATCTTACTTGAAATGACTCGGGCCATGATGATTGAATCATGTGTTCCAAAAATATTTTGGTCCGAAGCTGTTGCAACAGCTGCATATCTCCTGAACTGCTTACCCACCAAAGTACTTGATCACCGTACTCCCTTGTCTTTACTCACTAAATACTCAGGGATTCCCTCATCACTTACTCTACCACCCAAAATATTTGGATGTACAGTTTTTGTCCATATTCCCTCGTCTCAACGTACCAAACTAGATGCGTGTGCTGACAAGTGTGTCTTCGTCGAGTATGCCATGTCCCAAAAAGGATATCGGTGTTATAATCCCCGTACTCGTCGCATTCATATCACTATGGATTGTACCTTTCTTGAACAAGAGTATTTCTATTCTGCCCATTCTCGGCCTCAGGAGGAGACCTATGGTGAGACCTACGACTGGCTTCATAGCCTTAGTCAGTTGGAGGCGGTTCCAACACAGGAAGTAGGTGACGCCGACTGTGTTTTTCCTGACCAAGATATAGTCTCTACTTCTGATCCTACCAGTGGTCCTTCGACGAATGTTCGACAGAGTCAGGTAACTTTTTCATCTATTCCCGAGTCACTTGATAACCCCGAGTCACTTGATAACCCTGATTGTGATTTTCCCGCTGATAGTTTGCCCAGTTCAGCCCCTGTTGATTATGAAACTGTTCAGGGCAATTGTGAAATTTCAGCAGGGCCCGGACGCGTACTACCACCAAGGCAAAACAGGAGAAAACCTCTAGTAAGATACTCACCGAGTAAAATGTCAAAGGGGTCACGATATCCAATCAGGAGTGCGAAAGGTTTTTTATCTTCAGTGGGTGAAACAGCAGTTCCCGGCACAATCGAAGAAGCTTTGAGTAAGCCCGAGTGGTATGGTGCTATGAAGGAAGAAATGGATGCTTTGTATAAAAACAACACCTGGGAGAAGGTCAGCTTACCATCAGGAAAACATCCGGTAGGGTGCAGATGGGTATATACAATCAAATACAAGGCTGATGGAAGTATTGAACAGTATAAGGCACGGCTGGTTGCTCGAGGATATATTCAGACGTATGGGATTGACTATACTGAGACTTTTTCGCCAGTGGCAAAACTTGATACTATCAGGGTACTGTTTTCAGTGGCAACGACAAAGTCGTGGTCTCTTCATCAGTTTGATGTAAAGAATTCCTTTCTTCATGGAGAATTAAAGGAGGAAGTTTATATGTGTGCACCTCCAGGGTTTTCTGATGTGTTTGCTGAGAATGAAGTGTGTCGTCTTAGACAGTCTCTATATGGACTGAAACAATCCCCGAGAGCCTGGTTCAGAAGTTTACGGCCTTTATGAAAAAACATGACTACAGACAAAGTAACACCGATCACACTTTGTTCATCAAGAGAAAAGGGTCTCAAGTCACATGCCTTATAATTTATGTCGACGATATGATAATCACAGGGGATGACTTAGAGGAAATAGCGTTACTTAAAAGACAGTTGTTTTCAGAGTTTGAGATGAAAGATCTGGGAGATTTAAGATACTTCTTAGGGATTGAAGTAAGAAGGACAGAGCAAGGGATTTTCATTTCTTACCAGAAGTATATTCTGGATCTACTTGCAGAAGTTAGGATGGTAGACTGTAAACCAGCCAACGCCCCAATGTTAGTCAACCAAAAATTAGAGTATGAAGAAGGAAGGTCTGAGGCCGACTGTGGGAGGTACCAACGATTGGTAGGAAAGTTAATATATTTGGCGCATACCCGTCCTGATATCTCATTTGCTGTTGGACGAATGAGCCAATTCATGCACAAACCCAAAGTCATCATATGGAAGCCATAATGAGGATTGTTCGGTATTTGAAAGGGACAACTGGACCGGGTATCTGGTTCAAAAATAATGGACATCTTGATATACAGGTATACACAGATGCTGATTGGGCTGGGAATTTGATTGATCGGCGCTCGACTTCTGGATATTCCGCACTAGTAGGAGGGAACTTGGTTACTTGGAAAAGTAAAAAACAGAAAATTGTAGCTTTGTCAAGTGCTGAAGCGGAGTTTCGTGGAATTGCTAAAGGAGTAATGGAGGTACTATGGTTACGAAAGTTACTACTTGACTTGGGAATTGGTGTTTCTGCCCTGGCAAAGCTGTTCTGTGATAATAAGGCTTCGATCAGTATTTCAGAAAATCCTACGCAGCACGACCGAACAAAGCATGTGGAGATAAACCGACATTTTATAAAGAAAAAGATTGAGGATAAAGTGGTGGAGTTGCCATTCATACCAAATGAAGATCAGCTAGTGGACATTCTGACAAAGGCTGTGGCAGGAAGAGCGTTTGACGAGACATTAATCAAGTTGGGCATTGGAGATTCCCCTGCTCAACTTGAGGGGGAGTGTTAGGAAATGTAATATTTGTTTGCCGTATTTAGGTTGATTTGTAAGCTGATTTATAGGGATGTAATTATAGGCGTTTGATTTAGGAAATTAATTCTGATTGATTACTTACCTTGTGTAGGAGAGATAGTCTGTGTATAAAGATACAAAGGTTGTACAAACGAAAATTATCAGTGAAACATACTGTTTACTTGAATTGCTTAGCCTGATTAACAATGTTTAATGTATGTAGCACGTTAGATACTAAAGCAAAATATGATAAGAGAAATGATAAAAAAAAAATTAAAAGAAGAGAAGAAGAAACAATAACAGAAGATAGTTGTGAAGAAGCAAACAAGAGTGCTTCAGGTGGTAAAATATGTTCATTCCCGTTTCAAAATGAGTGAACTTCGCGTTCTCTGTCAATTTTTTTGCCAGCTATCCATTTATAATTTCTGTACAAGTAATTCTTCAAGCTTGTAGTATGCCCAGACCTTGTGTTACATAAATCTCAATAACCTAAATTCTTTTAGAGTAAAAAAAAAAAAAAAAAAGATTTGGGAACAACGATTATCTTGCTAAATTACTCCCGAGGGAGCATAAGCTCACACCAAGTACCGGTCCGTAGAGCCGTTGCTTAGTGAATTAGTACTGGGGGTGTTTCAAAAATATGTATTATCGGTGACCTGCAGCGGGAGGTTTAAATCATATCAATAACTTACCTTCAAGAACTCACAGACAAATTCTAAAATATTGTCAAATAAAATACATCAATCAATTTATATCGCACACTCAAAACCAATTATATAGCATCTATATCGAGAATTCAAGTATTGTACACGTTGTTAGTCTGATCCTTTTTAGAAACTACCAGCGATAAAGAACTTGCAAAATTGATCTGTTTATCATAAAGAAATTTGACGTTATTTGAAAAAGTTGCCATCCCAATAAGTACGCCACAACCTACTGATCTAATGAGTTGGACGGACAGCTCAACTGGAATGAGAAGTTTGAAAATGAAGCGCGTAATGACCAGTCTCTAGTGACTCATACTGCATCTAGTTTGTTGGCTGAGCCCGGAAAACTACTTTAAGATATATAAACAACGGGGCATGCAATTATGCATAGATAACAAGAGTTTTTTCGCATAGCATAGCTCCGTTGGTACTCGGGTTGGAACATTGTCCAAAAAGATGCATGTACAGACCAGAACACACGTAACACGGAAGCGATACTGCTATCAGGGCCTGAAGAACAAAAGCCTGAATCCGATCCAATTAAATGTTGAGTTACAGACCTGTACAATCAGTTCCTTGTATAGGTTGTCCTTAATGCCTTAGTAATTTAGAAATCTATTGAAATCCTTACTTATATTTTTTACGTAACTCTATAAAAATAAGACAATAGGACAAGGATTTAGGTGGCGTTTGGTTCGCAATTAAGTATCGGAATCAGAATCGGAATGGGTATGACATGGTATGAGTTTGGGCCTAAAAGTTATAGTTGTTTGGTATTGAAATGAAAATTGGTATGATAGACATTGATGGTGTTTGGAACGTATCGGAATTGGAATGAGTATAGAATATGGGCGGCCAAAAAAATTTGACCGGCCGGAATAGTGACCGGCCGGCGGACCCGCAGCGGACGGTGGCCGGCGGCGTTAACCGGTCATACCCCTCATTCTCCCTTATTCCCCCATACTGATAGACAATGGGCTAGTAAATCAAAAAACGATATCCATTACCAAATACTTGTATATCAAATTGAAACTCAAACCCCCGATATCTCAAAACAAACAACTTCAATAGATTTGGATTCCTCCAAACACATTCCCTAATTCCACCCCCAACCGAACAACACCTTAGTCTTTTCGTGCATAACGACAAGTTCTCGTCACTGGGATTCAACATTTTTGAATTTAAGCTCAAAGTTTTCCAAGAGCTCCGGTGAAGGCGACATGTGGCTCAAGGATCCTACCGTGTCCTCCTACTGACCACGAAAACCCCTCCACTCACACGCGTCGTTTTGGTCGGGTTACCGTCACCATTGCGGCACTTGCCGCCAGAGTTTCCCTTCCCTGCGCCCTCAGACCCTCAGCGTCGTTCCAACAATTATGGCCGCATGGTGCCTGTACCATAACCTAAGGCCTTTGGACGGATGATGACGGCTATCGGATGAAATCTGAGGATGCCTCATATGAGGCAAAATATGAAGCCTCCAATCACGCGACGCCACGTGTATAAAAGAGCCTTTTTTAAAAAAAAGAAAAAAAGTAAACAGCAGGCCCTTTTGTACACATGGCGTCGCGTGATTGGAGGCCTCATATTTTGCCTCATAAGAAGCCTCCTCTGATCTCATCCGGCTAGCGGATGAGATCTGAGGAGGCCTCATATGAGGCAAAATATGAAGCCTCCAATCACGCGACGCCACGTGTATAAAATAGTCTTTTTTAAAAAAAGAAAAAAGTAAACAGCAGGCTCTTTTGTACACGTGGCATCACGTAATTGGAGACCTCATATTTTGCCTCATAAGAAGCCTCCTCTGATCTCCAACGAGTAATAAATTCAACGTTTTTTTTTATTATTTGCATTTGATTGTTTTGTATTATCAGTCTAACAATAAAATCAAGAGTAACGTTTCCACACATTTTATTGTGATTAGTATATTAAAGCATTCGTGTAGACAAATAAGAAAAAGAGAAAAACAACAGAACATTTATGTTTTTTACACATTTTTTTTATATTGCTTTCCTAAAAAAAATATTCATAAATGAGTGTTATAATGCAACATATTGCCATAAATGATGGTGGACGTGATTTAATTGTGTTTTCGCTCTTGACATGTAGACATATGATTTTGCCCTTTTTCACCATCAAATTCGTTTTCGCATTTTCGGGACTGAATTTTTTGCACTTTCAGAACAGAATTATGCCTTTACACATGAAAGATTTAATGCATATGGCACATGCAATATCTAAAATAGAGATTTTTTCTGTTACACTGATAGATGTTCGATCCTTGTTAGTTCAAAATTTTCTTAAGTAAAAGATGTTCAATTGAAAAGTTTATACTCTTGTGATTTGACGAGAGCATGAGTAAAATTATAACACGCTATAAGTTCTTTCATGAGCATATAATCATTTGAGTATATCTTCTATGTATTTGAGCTATATCAAAGAACTTCTATCTAGCCAAAGAGAGTTCATCTCTATGTGGTGTCGAAGTCTCCTAAAACTTGCCAGTTAAACCAAGATTTAGTGTGTTTTTACAAGTGACAACATCATCCTTCATATAGACATATGTATTGATATTTACATTCTTAGTATCGTTATTCATGCCTTCATGTTATTAACAAACCATTATTCTCAAGAGTACAAATAAAAGAACATATGAGTCTTGAACGTCATTTTCCTAAATGTAAGAATCAAATTTTTTACGAGCCAGAGGTTTATAGGTAGATCTCAAGGTGCGACAAAATATGCCGTTCTTTGCCATGCGGAATAGAAGATATTCAAACAAAATGAGGAGCGCAGGAGTCCATGCCCTTTGTCTTCATTCGGTTGATGAGTTCAGATATCCGGCAAAAATCCGACGTGCTTTTCATATGACTTGCAAACATCTAAATTTTGGAACTCCGGTTGCAATGAGATGCCAAAAGTGGTGATTGATGTATTTCATCAGCTACAACGTAAGGTTTTCTGTCCAAATTTGGGTTTCCAAGACGTTTGGAAATATTGAATAATCTCATTACCATCATGATTTTGCAATTATTTGGTTTTATATTTTCTTTTTAAAACGGGAGAGAGGAATCGAACTCGAGACCCGGGGATGGGATAAATGCTACTCAACTGCTAGATCTAAAGGTTATTCGCTTGGTTTTATAATTTATATGATGAAGCTGGATCTTCACTAAGGATCAGAGATGATCCTAAATAAACGTCGTTAGCTGTACTTGACTTGTGTATCCAAGAGACTTCCTAGATGTCCTGTACAAGGAAGAAAAGATCAGAGGTCCCGGGGTTATGACCCCGGGTTAAACCCTCCGACGCTCAAGTCAGTTTGGGCCATTCTCACTGAGATAATTTTGTGATTGAAGAGTTTGAAGTGATCTCATAGTTTTTGTATGGAGATTTCTCTGTATTAGCTCTTGGAGAAGAAAGGTTTCAGAATCTTTTTCCTTGTGCCCCCTCTCTTGCCTTTATTCATCCCGTTGTTTAATGTTTCTGACCATGGATGTGACTGAAACGTGTGTCAGGGGGCTACTTTGTTGTAGGTGTTCAGTAGGATTAGATGGGTACTTTTGCAAGTTGTCATATCTGGGATGCGTGTAGAGTCGGCGATAGCCAATCTTTATACTGTAGCTCTGCCAAGTGTCCCCATGGAGTCTAGACTTTTCCCTTAAACTTATGCTCTTATCTGGATTAATTGCTTAAGGACAGATTTTTATTCATGACGAGGCCGGGGTTGAAGCTCAGGCTGAGGCAGAGCTGAAGTGCAGTTGATGTCGAAAATTGCTTGACTGATACTGAGGTATCTGCTTACTGAGGCCGAAGTGACTACCTTGGACAAATAGGATCTTGTTTGAATCAGAGGTGAAAGCACTAGCTTGGGCAGAGGTGCAGCCCTTAGGTTCACTGAGAGACTTTGCCGATCTGTGCTGTAGCTGAGCTGAAGTGTTTCAACGTTGACTGTTTGTTGACCAATAGGGAGTTTGTCTTATCCAATAATTGATTTTTAGGCTCATCACTTTGCCCCCAGATTTAGTGTGGCCAAGCTAACTAGCAAGGGCAGACAAATCTGTTCATATGAGTTGGTGACATGTCCATCTTTAATTGAGCTATTCTTCTCATTTAATGCCAGGGCCAGTTACAACGTATCTCATCATTACTTTTCAATGGTTGAGACAATCGAAAAGGGGAAGCACGAGGCGTTGCACCTTTTCAAATTCACCTTTATTAAAGACAAGCTTTTCCCCCCAAAGGTTTTACTTCCTTTTCACATTTTCGTATTTCTCCCTCACGAGTGTTTTCCGTCTCCTTCTCCGACTGCTTTTCCCTCTTGTTTCCATCTTCGGCAAAGTCTTCTTCGTCTTCAACTCCGGCGATTCTTCCTCTTCAGCCTTCAAAACTCTGTAAGCCTCATTCTTCCCTTCATTTCAATGGATATTATTGCTTCGTCTTCTTCAGATTCCCAAAATAGATCAGCTCATTCTTATCCTACTGATCTTGGAGGTAATGTTGGGAGCCAATCTCCTCTCTTTGAGAGGACAGATTCTAGCGAGGACAACCATCCTTTAAGGAGGTTGCGCCTTGCTGGTGCGCCCGCTATGATTGCCCCTAAATCTATGGTGCCCCTGTGTCTGTTGACAGAGGATCACCATCTCCAGCGGTGCAAGGCTCAGTGTCCACTTTGAAAGCCACTGATCTTTCCCGTTTGTGTAAACTATACAATATTGACAGAAGTGTTTTTGTTCCCATTCTTCCTCTTTCCCATCAAACTACTTATGATCCACCCGTAGGGTATGAAGCAGTTTATGAGGAATATTTTAAATCTGGTTTCAACCTTCCAGTTCCTGAACCCTTATTCTTCATTTAGGCTGCCCCAACTCATGCCTAATGGCCTGAAAGTAATCCTTAGTTATCTGCTCTTCCTGAGAGCTCTTGGGGAGGAATTCAACCTCAAAGATTTTAGGGGGATGTTTGTGTGCAAACACAAAGATAGTTGGTTCTACTTTAGTAGGAGGTTTCATTACAAAGAAGTTAACCACGCTATAACAGCTCCACTTTTACTAAGAACTGGAAAGGTCGTTTCTTTTTTATCAAAAAGATAGGATTACCAAAGGGGGAGTACTGGAAGTCCGGCAGTGCAGATAATTCGAGGCCAAGCGAGAAATTCTACGATGAAGCCTCTAGATTGCTGAACCTGTCACTGGCCATAGACTGGAAAAAGATGAACAGGTCGGTTTTAAGAGCTGCCGACCTGGATCACTTGTGTGGCCCCCATTTTTGGATTCTCAATACAACAGACTTGGAAATTGTTATGGGTATGTGTTGTAATTTTTAGTATCCCTGATTTTTTTTATGTCTTCCAAGTATTTTGATTGGTTTGTTATTGCACTTGCAGGAGCAATGGTGTCTTAGGCAATAGCCAAGTTGAAAAAGATGGCTCCCAGGAAGAGGAAGAGGACTGAGGAAGGGCATTCTTCCTTAGAACAGGCCTCTACCAAAGCCTCTTCTGAGATGCAGGTGCTCCCTGCTGAATCCACTCCTGTAGAGGTTGGAGCCCAAGGTAGCGTTTTGTTCTTTGCTAGTTGGAATCAATTTACTTTCATGCTTTCATTCAGCCTTTTAACCTTTATTTTTTGTTGCAGCTGAAACTTCAACTGAACCCCATCCAGGCTGCAGCCCAAATTCCTATTCAGGCTGCAGCTTTGCCAATGGACAAGGATGGGGGATCTGAGGCCCCAATCTTGGCCCTTCCTCCACCTGCTGCCGAAGCTGAGGCACCTGTGTCTCAGTCAAGGTCTGCTCCCTCTGAAGCCCCTTCTTCTGTTGAAGTTAGGGAGAATGCTTCAGAGGGAGTAAATGCTGGGGGCTTCCCAGCAGCATGTTCATGGAAAAGCCCCTCAGGAGGAAGGAGAGCCTTCCCATGGGCATCGCCTCCTCAAGAAGTCGGTGGTGTTTTTCTACGCTGACTCTGCAGCTTGTCCAGAAATAGCTAGGAAGCTAACCGAGTTGGCTGTGCTGCCCAAAGATTGGGATCTTTTTGATCACATAGGTTGGGAATCAGCCATTAACTCATATTTTTGCAACATATCTTTGGTAAGTTCTTTGAATATCTCTTACTTTCTCAATTCGGTTACTTGAAGCCTTCTTTGACTAAGTTGTTTTGTGGCTGTAGTACCGAGCTCAAGAGTACAATATACTCAGGCGGGCTGAAGAGTTGCGCAAGATGGTCGTTCGCTTGAGTGAAAATAACGCCAACCTGCGAAAGGCGAATGAGGAGTTGGCTGTGGCGGCAAAACCCAATAA
Organism: Eustoma russellianum; assembly: GCA_036186865.1. Classification (NCBI taxonomy): domain Eukaryota; kingdom Viridiplantae; phylum Streptophyta; class Magnoliopsida; order Gentianales; family Gentianaceae; genus Eustoma; species Eustoma russellianum. Next base: position 6,477,515 of record AP025043.1, read on the forward strand.
CACAAGGCTGGAAGAACTTGATGCAGAGGTGGATGCGATGAAATCCGAAGTGCTCTCCTTGTCTTCTGAAAATTCCAAACTTCGTGAAGGCAAGGAGGAAGCTGACACTCAACTGGCCATCGGACGTTCTGAAGTGGATGAGATGAAGGAAGTGGTGACTAACATTGGGTCAGTCGCCACCAAAATTCAAGCTGATCTGGAATCCTTCTAGAATCAGCTTAACACTTGTGAGTATGAACTGAATCTTTCAAAGAAACAAGTGGAGGAGCAAAAAGGCAGGGCTGAGCTGGCTCAGCAACTGGAGGAAGAAAGAAGAAGTAAAACTGAGCCCACTCATCAGTATAAGCTTCAAGCTGAGGATATCAAGAAGAATGCAGTTGCTGAGTTCAGACAGTTCGAATACTTTTCAGACAACCTCCTGAAGATGCAAAGCTCAGTGCTGGCGATTGGCCAAACATATGCAATAGACACCTGCTCCGAAGTTTATCCAGCTTCGGACAAGAATCATCCCCAAATTGCTGACCTATACAACCTCGAAGCTGAGATTTTATTTGACAATCAACTGGCGTTGTTCAAGAACGGGCTGATCTCAGGGACCCAGATGAAGATTAGAATAGGATTTTCCCAACTTTGCACTTCTCAGTAGTTGTAATAGTTGTAAATTTTCTAATGAAAATCTTATTTCTTTCAACTTGTGTTCTTCGGCTTGCCCTGTTCTTGTTTTCAGAATTCTTGCATGCAATTTCTTCATAACATAAATAACAAGTAATTGACCTCGGCTCTGTCCCTTGGCTCTGCCAAGGGTTTAAAACAGCATAATTGGCTTCATTTCTAATTAAAGAAGGATCTGTTCATAGCGTAAGTGCTTGACCTCGGCTTGCCAAAGGTTTTATATCGCCCTTATTTGACCTCAGTTCTGCTGATTTTTTTCATAATGCAAGTATTTGACTTCGGCTCTCCAAATACTTTATCCAATATATTTGGCTTCATAATGCAAGTACTTGACATCGGCTCTGCCAAGGGTTTTATATTGCTCCTATTAAGCCTCAATCCTGCTAAGCTTCTTGAATGATAAGTCCTTAACTTCGATTTAGCTAAAGCTGAGATGCAAGTTAATACTTGGACTATGAACAAAATAATTCCACACGTCTAAACTAAAGTAAACATGTTACTTCATTTGATCTGTTAGGCAAGATGAAAGATAACATTTTGCGTAATCTCAATACTGGCACTGCCATAAAAACACTGTTTTATTCAAACTTCAGCACTGCTGATAGTTATACAAACGATTTATACAACTTTTTCTAGACCTGGTAGATGTTGGTGAGGCTCATGTACCCTGTCATGATTCATCTCAGGATGGTTGTGAATCCTGTTCACCAAACTTTTGACCCTAATTAGGCATGTGTCTCAGGCCTGTTGAGGTCTTTTAAGGATATATGTCCCAAGGACGTATCGAGGCCTGCTCGGCTACATCAGTCCTGCTGAGGTGGGGTATTTTTAGGGAAACCTGTCCCAAACATATATCGAGTCCTGCTCGGCTGGCTCAGCCCTGCTGAGGTGAAGTACTTGTGCATCACTGATGTAGAAGTCTTAGATGTGCAGAATGCCAAGTTCTTTGTAAAGTCTTGCCTTCCAAGGTTTGTAATTTGTAAGCTCCCGCTGAGCGCACCTCGACTATATAATAAGGACCTTCCCACTTGGGGTTAAAAGTCCAAGTTGGTGCTGCATGACTTGCTTCGTTATTGCGTAATACTAAATCTCCCACTTGATAAGACCTTGGTCGCACTCGAGAATTATAGTACTGAGCAATAAATTTTTTGTATTGAGCCATCCGAACGTGGGCTTGTTCCCTTTTTTCTTCCAAGTCATCCAAATTTAAACGCAGCATTTGGTCATTCGTCTGAGCAGAGTAGTGATCTACCCAAGCAGAGCTGGAACCAATTTCAGTTGAAATGATTACCTCAGTGCCATAAACTAAGGAAAAAGGTGTTTCCTTAGTGGAGGTGGAAGGAGTAGTACGGTATGCCCATAATACACTTTGGAGTTTATCCACCCAGCTTGCCCCAGTTTTGTATAGATGCTTCCTCAGGCCATCTTTGATTGTCCTATTCGTCAATTCAACTTGCCCATTTGCTTGCGGGTGTGCTGCTAAAGTGAATCGTTGTTCAATTTTGAGCTCAGCACACCAACTTTTGACGGGGTCGTTCGCAAATTGTTTTCCATTGTCTGAAATGAGAACTTGTGGAAGACCGAAGTGACAAATGACATTCTTCCACAAGAACTTCTTTATCTGACCCCCAGTTATGGTAGCCAAGGGCTCTGCTTCCACCTATTTGGTAAAGTAATCAATGGCAACAACCAAGAATCTGACTGAACCTGGAGCTCGAAGCAGAGGTCCAACGATATCTATTCCCTATTACACAAAAGGCCAAGGACTTGCGATGGCAGTGAATTCTTGACTAGGCAAGTGAGAGATAGGAGCATGGACTTGGCATGATTGACACTTCTTGACCAATTCTTCTGTGTCATGATGCAGAGCGGGCTAATAATAACCAGCAATATAGCATTTGCGTGCTAAAGACCGAGCACCAGAATGGCTTCCATAGATTCCCTAGTGCATCTCCCGAAGGATGTAATCTCCCTCCTCTTCGGTTACACATCTCAACCAGGGCTGTGAAAAAGACTTTTTATACAGGTGATCGTTAAAGAGAGCCTACCTTGCCGCTTTAATCGCAGACGCCGAGGTGCCCGTTTGTCCTCAGGCTGAGTTCTATGCTGTAGAAAATTAGCTATCTCATCCATCCAAGTGTTGCAATAGTCAACCTGCAACACTTCATTGGCATCAAAAGCACGGTGCTTCACTAGCTCCATGACTATCTTTTTTCCCAAAGTGGTCGAAGTAGAGGAAGCAAGCCAAGATAGCGCATCAGCTCTCTTATTGGCCGACCTGGGGATATGCTTTATGCTGAAGCGCTCAAATGTCTGGCCGAGCTGCTGCTCTTTAGCCAGATATCTTATCTTGTTTTCTTCTTTGGCTTCGTAATCCCCATTAATCTGGGAAACAACCAGCTGCGAATCACTTCGGGAAATGATTTTGTCTGCCCCCAACTTCCTGGCGAGGCCTAGCCCTGCTATTAAGGCCTCATATTCTGCCTCGTTGTTTGTTGCTTCAAATTCAAAACATAAGGCAAATTCAAATTCTTCCTTGTTAGGGTTGATTATGAGGAGACTTGCTCCACATCCATCCTTGGAAGAAGATCCATCAACATATAGAGTCCAATCATCCACTGGATGAACATCTTCCTCCACGGATATTCCTTCAACCAAAAAGTCTATTAAGGCTTGGGCTTTGATTGAAGTCCGTGACTTGTGTTGAATATCATACTCTGCAAGCTCCACAGCCCATTTGGCAGCTCGGCCAGAAGTGTCTGGCCTCAGCAGAATTTGTTTCAAGGGCTGATCTATAACTACTATGATGGGATGAGCTTGAAGGTAGGGCCTGAATTTCCTTGCAGCTACTATGAGTGCCGAGACCACCTTCTCAGCATTGGGATATCATACTTCAGGTCCATGTAGAATTTTTCTTGTGAAGTAGATTGGCTTCTGCACATTATCCTGTTCCCTGAGCAGGACTGCACTCACTGCTTCTTTGCATGTGGAAAGATACACATAGAGCACTTCTCCGAGCAGAAGTGAGGTTAGCATCGGCACCTCGGCCAAATGGGACTTTAGTTCATCAAAAGCTTTTTGACACTGGTCATCCCATTGAAAAGCAGTCTTTTTTTTAAGATCTGAAAGAAAGGTAAAGATCTTTCGGCAGACTTGGAGAGAAACCTGTTCAATGCTGTAATTCTGCCTGTCAACCTCTGTACTTCTTTAATACTCCTGGGGATGCATGTTCTGTAAGGCTTCAATCTTGGCAGGGTTAGCTTGAACTTCTTCCTTAGAGACCATGTATCCCAGAAATTTTCCAGTGCGTACCCCAAATGTGCACTTCTTCAGATTCAGTCTCATGTGTGAATCCCTCAAAACGACAAAACCTTCTCTTAAGTTCTGAATATATTGATCAAGAGATCTGCTTTTGATGAGCATATCATCTATATATACCTCCATTATCCGGCCAATTTGTTCACTGAACAAAGAATTGACCAAACGTTGGTAGGTAGCCCCAGCATTCTTCAATCCAAACGGCATGGTTACATAACAATAAGTACCTGACTCTGTTATGAATGAAGTTTTTTCTTTATCTTCCTTTGCCATGACAATTTGATGATAGCATTTGAAGGCATCCAAGAAATCGAAGATCCATGAGCAAGCGTTGAATCCACTAACCTATCAATCTTAGGTAGTGGGTAACAATCTTTTGGACATGTCTTGTTGAGGTCAGTGTAATCTTTGCACATCCTCCATCATTCGTCTTGCTTGGGGACCACCACTGGGTTAGCACACCAGATTGGGTAAAGAACTTCCACAATAAATTTTGCAGCAAGGAGTTTCCTGACTTCTTCTACAATTACTTTGATCCTTTTTGGAGCAAAATTTCTCTTCTTTTGCTTTATTGGCTTCATATGAGGATCAACATTTAGCTTGTGCTCAGCCAAATGTGAGGGGATCCCAGGCATATCTTTGACATGCCATGCAAAGATTATTGAAAATTCTCTCAGCAGAGCCTACAGCTGAGTTAGCAGCTCAGACGGCATCCATGTCCTGATTTTTATAATATTTTCAGGTCGGCTTGGACCAAAGACGAAGTCATGAACTGCATCGTCTGATTGCAACCGTTCTTCGTCTGAAGGTATCAGTTCATCAAGACTGACCTGTTGCACTGCCTCATTGCCTTGAGTGGCGACGATGTAACAACTCTGCGCCACTTGTATGTCACCTTGGATTGTCACCACCCCAGTTGGAGTGCAAAACTTCATGCTAACATACAGAGGTGACACAATAGCTTCCAAAGCCACTAAGGCTGGCCGACCTAACAGAATATTGTAAGCATACCTCTCCTTGATCACCACAAAATCTATCCACAGACAACGGTATGCTGGAGGTTTACCAAAGCTGCAACTAAGTGTGACCAGTCCTGCTGGCCGAACTGCAGCACCAGTGAAACCATAAAGTGAAGTGGTGATTGGCCTCATTAAAGAATCTGATAGGCCCAGCTGCTGATACACACGGTAGTACATCACATTTACGGCGCTGCCGGTGTCCACATAAACACTTCGCACTTCCACAATTTTGTCGGGAGCTAAATGTATGCACAAGTCTATCACTAAACCTGTGTTGTTAGATTCAAGTGGAATGAGATCTGCTGGCCCATAAGTCAGCTCCTTGATTGACTTAGCTTTTTTAGTTGGTGGACCAGATGAGGTTCCCGTCGAACTGGATTCACCTCGGTTTGGATGATATGGTCCTCCAGAGATGGTGTAAATAATGGAATTGACTTGGGGCTAACCTGCAGCCCTATGTCGGCCTGGCTCTTCATCATCATCCGACCTGCGGTGTCGAGGTGGGGACTCTGGTCGGCACTTGTCCTTTTGGGGGTTCTTGTGAAAGTCTAAACGATTGTGAAGGCGTGAGCCTGGGTCATAAAATTGCTTCAAATGACACTGCTCTATCAGTTGCCGAATGGCTTGAGCCAACTGTCTGCAATCTTCTGTGTCATGCCCAATATCTCTATGATATCGGCAGTATAGCTTAGGGTCTCTTTTCTCCCTGGGTCCATTTAGAGGTTCAGGATCAACCCTCAAGCCATATTTTTCCATGACAACTAAAATATTATCTTTAGAGGCTAAAAGGGGTAAACCCTCGTTATCTCCTTTACCTCTTCCGCCCTATGCGAGCAAACGCACTACGCCGATCGCGGTCTTTTCCTTCATTGCACCAATCTTCTTTTTTGTAACTAGATCGGCTTTCTTGTCGAGCTCCTTGCTCGACCTCCTTTTTCAATCTGTTTGCCTCTTTACCTCGTGCAAATTGATGGGCCTTCTCCAAGCATTCTCTTAATGTTGTGGGACCCTCCTCGGCCAGCTGAGAGAAAAGGCGACCAGCTCGGAGCCCATTGATAAAGGCAGCCGCTTTAACGCCGTCATTTCTGTCATTGACCTACAGTGATTCATCTGAGAAACGTTGCATGTATTTTAACACAGACTCGTTTGGACCTTGCCTCAAGGTTATTAAATGTGATGAGTTCTTTACAAATGGTGTGGTGGAAAGAAACTGGGATTTGAATTTTTGCGCCAGCTGCCTGAAAGATCCCACCGACTTGGATGGGAGCTCTTGAAACCATCCTTTGGCTTTTTCCCGCAAATACATTGGGAAAGTTTCGCAACACAGGGGATCTAGGACATTTTTCAGACTCATCGCAATTTGGAACTGAAAAAGATGATCCGTTGGGTCTGTTGTCCCATCATAAGTAACCATATTTGGCACATTCAAGCTATCTGGTGCCAATTACTCTGCAATATCCCAGGAAAAAGGACTTTCCTATACTGCCTGCGCAAACTCTTGCTTGTGCTCTTTATAGTAAGTTCTTGGCATGTGATGAACTTCATCTTCCTTTGGGATGCTTTTAAGGGATCGAGACCTTACGCTCAGACGCTGTCTAGCCATAGGCTCCGACTCCACTGTTGGGGCCTTGAAACTGCGTCTCCTAGCATCCGCCGTGAAACCTCTAGGGTGTCTGGAGGATTGGTTCTGTGATAGCTCCTTAGGATGAAGAGGGGGATCCTCAACTTCCTTCTGTTTGCCTTTAAGCTGTTCCACTACAGCCTCAAATACTTTCAGATTTTCAGCGACATATTTCATCGCTTTCTCTCGTTCTTCCATTGATATTTCTGGAGTGTGATAATGTTGCTCAGGTTCCCGATAGTCCTGTTCTAGGATCCCTGAGCGAGTAACCATTCGTCGTTGCGGGTTGGATGGCTCACCCAACCCCTCACGCCTGCCTCTAGCTATTGTAAAATGTTGGCTGTTTCAAAGTTTTTAGAAATCTTTTACTGGATAGAGGGATACAGACCCCTCCTTCTAGCGCCAAATGGTGAAGCTGGATCTTCACCAAGGTCAGAAATAATCCGAAATAAACGTCGTTAGCTGTTCTTGACTTGTGTATCCAAGAGACTTCCTAGATGTCCTGCACAAGGAAGTAAATATCAGAGGTCCCGGGGTTACGACCCCAGGTTAAACCATCTGAAACTCAAGTCAGTTTTAGTCATTCTCACTGAGATAATTTTGTGATTGAAGAGTTTGAAGTGATCTCACAGTTTTTGTATGGAGATTTCTCTGTATTAGCTCTTGGAGAAGAAAGGTTTTAGAATCCTTTTCCTTGTGCCCCCTCTCTTGCCTTTATTCATCCCGTTGTTTAATGTTTCTTACCATGGATGTGACTGAAACGTGTGTCAGGGAGCTACTTTGTTGTAGGTGTTCAGTAGGATTAGATGGGTACTTTTGCAAGTTGTTATATCTGGGATGCGTGTAGAGTCGGCAATAACCAATCTTTATACTGTAGCTCTGCCAAGTTTCCCCATGGAGCCCAGACTTTTCCCTTAAACTTATGCTCTTATCTGGATTAATTGCTTAAGGACAAATTTTTATTCATGACGAGGCCGAGGTTGAAGCTCAGGCTGAGGCAGAGCTGAAGTGCAGTTGATGTCGAAAATTGCTTGACTGATACTGAGGTATCTGCTTACTGAGGCCGAAGTGACTACCTTGGACAAATAGGATCTTGTTTGAATCAAAGGTGAAAGCACTAGCTTGGGCAGAGGTGCAGCCCTTAGATTCACTGAGAGACTTTGCCGATCTATGCTGTAGTTGAGCTGAAGTGTTTCAACGTTGACTGTTTGTTGACCAATGGGGAGTGTCTTATTCAAGAATTGGTTTTTAGGCTCATCTATATATATATATATATATATATATATATATTTATATATATATACATATATATATATACATATATATATATATATACATATATAACGTGTGTGTATATATATGTTGATCGAATTGAATGATGAAAACGCAAATGTTTTTGTCTTTGAAAATTGAAATAAATCCATTGGAACGGGCTAACTTTATGAAGTACTCTGAATCGTTGAATATACTAAACGAGAGTAAACTAGTTCTAAGTGATTACTTCCTATGACTAATTAACTTCCTTTCCTCCACTTCATTCATTTAAACTATCTAACCAAGTGGAAAATAAATATTTCCTCTATTTTAAAAATATTAACACAATTAATCAGAGATATAGTTATTCAAATACTATTTAAAAATCAAATTGTCAAATCATTTTACATGTTATTCAACGGAATTTGAACATAAATGGTGTAAAGACTATTTTGACAAACTACTATATTGAATACTTTCAGGATTTGATTTTAATTAATGTTTGACTAACTAAATATGTTGACTAAATGTGATAATATTTTTAAAATATAAAGAGTGAGTTGAACTGAATTTTAAGGGGGGGGGGACTAAACCAAACTACTTGCTACTATGAGTTTGAGTTTGACTCCTAAGTTTATAGTTGTTGAACAGTAAAGAACAGTTTGGTAGAAGAAGATCAATGTCTTTCATACACAATTCTTAATGTTACATAGCTCCATATCTATAGTGTCTCGTATCATCTAAATATGGTAATATAGTAATGAGTGATCCTGTCCATTATCATTAAAAATATTCTAATTGAATGCTTTCGCTAATTACGCTGTGATTGCTTCCTTGATTACGATCTTCTAACATTCCTTCTCAAGTTGAGCACTGTGATCTCCAGTGCTTAACTTGTACAATGTTCCGGTGAAGACTCGTCCTGCAACGGCTTGTGTAAGAATGTCTACATGCTAATCTTCCGATCTTACGAATGGAAGCTCAATCGTATCGTCGTCCATTTTCTCTTTTATAAAGCGTCAATCGACCTCTATGTGTTTAATCTGTCACGCTGCACAGGATTTTCAGAAATACTTATGGCTGTTTTATGGTCACACCTTATTTGACTCGGAAGACGTAGCAGGAAACAAACCTCCGCCATTAACTTTTTAACCATAAAATGTCTGCTACTGCTTTCGCAATTCATCAGAACCCTGCCTCAGAGCTGGAGAGTGTTACCACCTTCGGTTTTTTTTGCTTCTCCACGTCACTACATTCCCTCCAATAAGTGCAAAATATCCTGAAGTAGACCTCCGATCATTTAAGTTACCAGCCAAGTTTGCATCCATACATGCTTCAATATTGAGATGACCATTCTTTCTTAAATGTAGTCCCACGTCTTGTTGTACCTTTCAGATATTGCAGATTTATCATAACCGCATCCATATGTTCCACCTGTATACGATGCATGAGCTGACTCATGACTCTGACTGCATAAGCTATATATGGTCGAGTATGTGCTAGATATATCAGTTTTTCTACCAGCCGTTGATACCTCTCTTTTTCTATCATATCGACGCCTTCCACTATTCGAAGTCCATGATTAGCTTGCATTGGGGTCTTTGCAGGTTTACAATCCATCATTCTTATTTTTTGCAAGCAAGTCCAGAATGTATTTTCATTGGGATACAAAGATTCCCTTCTTTGATTGAACAACCTCTATTCCTATGAAGTACTTTAGTCATCCTAAATCCTTTATCTCAAACTCCGAGAACATGTTCTTCTTTAGTTCTCAAATATCCTCAGTGTCACTTATTTTAGAATCATGTCGTCCACATAAATGATCAAATAAGTAATCAGACTCCCTCTCTTTTTCAGAAACAGAGTGTGATCCGAGTTACTTTATTCGCACCCATATTTCTTGATTACCATCGTGAACATCCCGAAACACGTATGCAGAAACTGCTTGAGTCTGTATAACGCCTTTCAGAGCCTTCATATACACTTTCTCCTTTAAGTATCCATGGAGAAACACATTTTCGATGTCGAACTATTAGAGCAATCAATCTTTGTTTGCAGCAACAGAAAATACTATCTGGATTGTGTCTATTTTTGCCATGGGAGCAAAAGTCTTTGAGTAATCAATACCGCATGTCTGTGTATATCTTTTCGCCACAGGTCGAGCCTTATAGCTCTATTGTTCCATCAGCCTTATATTTGCCCACCGGATACCTGCTTGTTAGAGGAACATGCTTTGGGGAATATAGTGCAGGAGCCACTCCTCGGCTACTCCTATAAGGCAAAATATGCATACTTTCTCCGGACACATCTAGATTAGTACTAATAGTAGTATCATCATTAGTCAAGGTCAGGAAGTCTCTGAGATGTGCGACATTTCACTTATCTCTTATTAAATATCATGAAAAGGTGGATAAATGGTAGGTATGAGTTTATTGATATCTATTGCGTTGATGGGTGACCCCACAGATGGCCCTGGAGATATAGAAATAGTGTCTGTAATAGAAATAGTATCTGGAATACTCAATCAATCGAGTGAATCATTTGCAATGTCCATATGAGCATGAGATTGATTAAGATAGTAAAAGTATGCTTCAAGAAAATCGCAATCTATGGTGACATGGATGCGACGAGTAACTGGATTGTAACATCAGTATCCTTTATGATGAACCACATATCCTACAAACACATATTCCATAGTGCATGGATCGTATTTAGATATTTCATGTTTTAGAATATGGACAAGTACGGTGCAACTAAAGATACGTGGGGGAAAGGTTAATATATGTGATATAGGTGTTTAGGCTTCCATGACTTGTAGAGGAGTTTTGTGGTCAATAATTTTTGTGGGTAAGCATTTAAGAAAATAATCTGATGTGACAATCGTTTCAGACCAGAAGTATTTGGGTACATCCGATTCGCGTATCATGGCTCTGGTCATTTCAAGAAAAATACGGTTTTTTCTTTCTGCATCACTATTTTGTTGAGATGTGTTAGGACAAGAGGTTTGTTGAATAAGACCATTTTCTCGGAAAAAGGCTTTTATTTTACGGTTTACATACTCTTCGCTATTATTAGATCTAAGTATTTGGATTTTTTTTAGTTGAATTAAGTCTGAATCATTCGGGAAAAAGTGTACAAGTTTTATATATACTTCAGATTTATGCTTGAAGAAGTATACCCAAGTCATATGAGAGAAGTCGTCGGTAAATAGTACAAAGTGCTGAAAACCACCCACATATCAGATTGTATTTGAGAAAATATAGACTGTATTCATGTATTGTTTGAGTTAATGAAGTGCGATGACTTTTTGCCAAAGCACAAGTTTCACAGTACAATTGAGTATTATTACTGGTAAGTAGTACAGAAAAAAGATGGGAAGGTGCCCAGGAGATGGATGTCCAAGGTGTCGATGTCATAATCATATTTTTTGGTTTGATGTCCTATGAGAGAGCATGACAGTTCCCCAATGGGCCATGTCATTAACGTAATAGAGGTCTCCGTGCTCTGTATCACGCCCAATGATTCCTTCGTATGAAGGTACTGTAAAAGGCAAAAACACGAGACATTATTACTGCACAATGTCACAAGGCTCCCTATGTATATTTAACAATAATGTCTCACCAGTTAAAAGAATAACTCATATTACTCCAACGTAACCATCCGTGCAATAATTTTTATCTGCACTCATTGTCAAGAAAAAAAAAATCTTTTGCTTCTTTTTTTTTTCTTTCTCGCTATTAATAAATAGCATCAAATAAATAGTTGGCTATTCATTTAATTTACAATTCAGTGTTATTTTCGGGTAATAAGTCACTTCAAGCCCGTTAGACAATGATTGAGTACGATTGACTTCCAGGGTACTCAAAACTCGTTTAATGTAAAAACTGAAAAGCATAGAGAAGTATAGTTAACTATTTTATCCAACAGAATCTCTTTAAAAAATAAAATAAAGACAAATTGTAAGATATTGTTTGAGTAAATTGTAATATTTATTTGATTATTAATAAGAAGCATTGTAATTGAAGGCGAACCTTTTATTTTGTATATTAATTACTTTCATATGCTCATTATTTTTTATTTTATTATTCTTTAAATAATACTTAGTTACTCATTGACATTTCTCTTGTGGTCCATGCAAATTGACAGCTGTTATCTGGAACAACCAATAAATATACCCTCCACACATGAGCACAAACTTCTACATTTAGTAGCCGTCGGCTCTACAGCCTCCGCATATAGGAACATTTGGAAATTCCAAATACTAAAATTTCTTCCTTCTCCTTTTTCTTTTTATTTCTTTTATGTATTTTTTGCCTGGAATATAGATACAAATAGTCCAGAAGAAACGTGAAAATCCCATAAGGGATCTCAAATATGAATCAGTGTGTGCCAAGTTGGGAAGTGGAAGAACATCCAGCTCTTCCTGTCACTACTTCTGCAGCTCATTCCAACTCCAATTCACTAATCCCAGATGTTCCCACGTAAATTTCTGCAATTCCCCGTCTTTTTTTTAAAATATATTTGCTTCTATATCTTTTAGATTTCAGTATGTATATATACAAGATCAAATCTAACCCCTAGGTATTGAACATTAGACATAACTTCTTTTGATATAACATTACTTCAACCTTCATAGGCATTCAATACATGTTATACACTATTCAAGAAGACCAAAGAATCATGCATCGCCAAATGAGGGCCGGACTTGGCTCAGCGGTAAGCTTGCTTGCCGTGATGTGTTAGGTTTCGAAACTGTCTCCACACAAAGTGGGTAAGGCAACGTATGTCTTCCCTCCCTGAACACTCACGCAGTGGGTATGAACTGGGTCTGGTCTCTAAGAAGACCAAAGAATCATGCATCGCCAAACGAACAAATTTGATTAGGGATGTATGTTTATGCGTGAAACTTCTTATATCGACACATTTTTATATGATTACCGATGTATCTTTATGACCTATTTCTTTCGTTCTGCTGACTGAATGGAAGAAAATCTTATACCCAGATACAGACCGAACTATGAAGTGGCGGAGCTGACGTGGAAGAATGGGCAGCTGGCAATGCATGGTTTCGGAATACCTAGGTTACCTTGTAATAAAAACATGGAAAACATCAATTCCTCGGCGGCAGAGTGCTCTTGGGAGAAACCACTCACCGGGGATACACTGGAGTCAATAGTGAACCAAGCCACCAAATCAGCCGTCGACTCCGGCAACAAACTCATGCCGTGGTTCGACAACCGGCGGCATGCTCCGGTTGTATCGTGTGCACCCATGACTCCAGCTGCAGCTATGACTCCTTGCAAAAACAGTAGAACCAATCTAGGAATCTCTACAAGCGTGCTAGAGCCGTTGCCAGGGATTGGGACTCGGCTTGTTGGTTGTTCCACACGTGTGGAGTCTTGTAGCGTGGGTCCCACACTGGAGGATGGGAGGATGGCGCGTTTGACTCACGAATGGAGTAGTAGGATTGAGCAGAGTATGAGTGGGAGTGATACGCGGGGGCTAGATAGCCGGCAGTCTACCCCTGACACGTTTGAGAAGGAGATCCGCACGGCGGGGTTTACATCGACGTCGTTAGGGTCGCCGGGAAACACCACCTCCGGCAAAGTTTGCACCAAGACGGTGGATGACCCTGACTCTCTCTGTCAGAGCAGAAATCAGGCATGTATAATATATGTAGTTATTGATGTTCTTTTATTAAATATTATTGTTTTATTTAAATTTTCAATATAGTTTTAATATTTTAGAACGGAAAGAGATGCTCTTTTCGGTTCATTCAGTTGTTGAGATCGTCGGGTTATGTGATTTTGATGGTTTAATCATTAAAAAGTTGACTAAATATTCAATTAGACGTTACTAAACAAACATTTTTAAGATACTGCAAATTATATAAAGTAACTGCTTTTTTGAAACATTAATAAATAATCGAACGTTATGACATATCTCAATCATTCCATGTAAGGGAGATACTGCAAATTATATAAAGTAACTGTTTTTTTAAAATATTAATAAATAAGCGAACGTTCTAATGACATATATCAATGATACTAGCTAAGGGGTTCGAAAGAAACTTCAAGGGGTTTGAACCTTGTCAAAGGCAATATTGTTTAGAAGGGGTTTGAACCTTGCCAAAGGCAATACTGTTTGGAAGGGGTTTCAAGCCTTGCCGAAGGCAAGAATGTTTGAACACCCTCCAGGCTAGCTGCATAGTGTGAGAGCACTATTGGCCTAAGGAATTACCTGATAGGCTGACAGGTCAGCCCGTCGGTTGTTCCTTCGGTGACAATGTGCTCCTTGTGTTGTCCCTGTGCAACGACAAACTTATACTAGTGAGCCTTGTGAACCTGATTTACATCTCTACACACTCTGTACGACTGTGGCCCGTGGAATGATCTGATAGGCTGACAGACCAGTCCGTCGGTTGTTTCTTTGGTGCAATGAGCTCCTTTTGTTGTCCCTGTACTATAACAAACTCCTACTAATAGATCTTGTGAACTTGATTTATATCTCTACACATCTTGTAGGACTGGAGTTAGGAAGTACCTTTAGTGGTTGGGTTCTACCTTTAATAAATAATTGAGCACCGTTTACATTTGTTGTCTGTTGCTTTAGTTCTTATCGTCATTCTAGCAAGCCATTTATCATTTTTATTCATCTATTTTTTTTTCATAAAAATTTTCAGAGGGAGGAAGGGGAGGAAGAATACAAGAAAAAGGTGACAGGAAAATCACTAGTCTCGGCCAAAAAAGGCAGATGCGCCGCTATTCATAACCAGTCCGAACGTGTAAGTTCTTGAACTCTCTCTCTCTCTCTTTTTTTTTTTTTTTTTTTTTACGGAACTTTCTTTTTTCTTTTTAACAAAATATTCAACGTGCATATTTTATACCGGATTAATTAGTCTAAACCATCCTCTAAAGCATAATTAATCCATACATTTTTTGTATTAATCAGTTGTGAACCATAATAAGTCATAACTCAACCCTCCACTTTTATAGATTCATTTTTAAAGAATAAAAAGTTATTCTGTTGGAGGACATGTATCTTTAGTGGGGATTTTAGTATCTTTCACCACTTATATATAATGTTACATCGCAATCTGAGAAGTATGAGAAGCTGATAGAAGACGGATGGAAAGGAAAAAGGGAAAAAAAAAAGTTAGTTCAGTCATCTTTTCCTATTTGGACCCGCAAGGAAAAAACATCAACAACATTATTCTATTGTGTTAGAGGCTTCCGCCTATAGCAAGATATGTATAGTCGGATGTACGTAATCATATTATGTGTTGGAAAACAAACAGAGGTTGTATTTCAACAAACTATAATGAAAATTGCGTCGAACTGTGTTGATAAAAAATAACTCCGATTTTTTCCCGCACATGCAACAATTTGATCGATTAAGGATACTCTCAGTTAAATTAATTCTACCACATTGGTAATCTAAATGAAAAGACTTATTCTTATTCTTATTGTTCCAATTTTCTGTGCTGATTTTTGAACAAAATATGTTAAATTTTCAGAAGAGAAGAGAGAAGATTAACCAAAGAATGAAGACACTGCAGAAGTTGGTCCCAAATTCCAACAAGGTGTGAAAGGATTCTTACTTTCCTTCCTTCTTCCTTTTAATTTCTTTTCCTGCTTTATTTTGTGGGGAAAAGGAATAACAAGAGAGAAGTATTAGTCAATGACGCATAGGATGATTTTTTCCTCTCTTTTTTCGGGTAATTGTT
This sequence comes from Eustoma russellianum, assembly GCA_036186865.1. Classification (NCBI taxonomy): domain Eukaryota; kingdom Viridiplantae; phylum Streptophyta; class Magnoliopsida; order Gentianales; family Gentianaceae; genus Eustoma; species Eustoma russellianum. The sequence continues at coordinate 6,493,125 of AP025043.1, forward strand.
GCATAACAAATTTAAGTTATAAGTTAACGGATTCTAATACGCATCATGCTAGTAAACAGGACCGGACTAATAAGGCCATTACTAAGCAGATTTTGTTATATTGTACGTCGACCAACACTGCTTTCTGTATAGTTATGTCACAGATATTTACGACGTATACATACTAAGAGGGCGTTTGGTTCGTACTTGGGTATCGAAATCAGATTCGGAATGTGTATGATAGTGTATGTGTTTGGACAAGTCATATTTGTTTGGTATTGAAGTGGGAATGAGTATGATTGCTTTATTTGGAAGTATCGAAATTGAAATGGTTATCGAATGTAGGCGGCCGAAAAATTGGCCGGAAAAATTTGAGCGGGCAGACTAGTGGCCAACGGCGTTGACCGGCAGGGGCCTTTGACCGGCCTGTTTGACCATTGGGGGTGGGTAGGGACAGCCGGAGTAGGTTGAGGTTGGTCAAGTTCGAAACTCATGCCCCCATATTATACTCCTTTATTGAAAGACAAGGGGATCTACTATATCAAAAGACGATAACTATTACCAAATATTCAGATATCAATCTGAAACTCATACCTCCAATTTTAACAACCAAACAACGTGTATGTCTTTGGATGCCCTCCAAACTCATACCCTTAAAGAAAAAACCCCCAAACACACTCTCTAATATATGACCATAGATATAAGTACATAAGTACTCTATATATAAAGTACGTTCTTTGTGCGCTATGCTTCTACGTTTGTGCATGATTCAGAAAGAGTCTAGATTGTTTCACGATCTGATATACTCTCTTACCCTTTATTTTTTTGTGCAATATGCTAAATAAGTATTCTACACACGTATATGCTAAATTGCAAGTTGGAGAAGTTGGATATTTGTCAACCAATTGTGGTTTCTATGAAGTATGTATGTGGTCCTGAAATACGATAGTTGCATTCATGCACTCATACAAGTCTGTCTCCAAAGAATTCAATACCATAAATTTCCTTTAACTTAATAAGGAGACCACCCGACAAGGACTCTTATGCTGAAAAGACAATGATTACTCATGATTGAATCTTCTTCAGAAAAGGGCTTTTCATTTCAACTTACCTTTTTTTTGCTTGTCTCAATCATTGTCATATCAATCCCTACGATCTATAAATGTTAATGTTCATAATTACCACTTCATAATCTTTCTCCTTAAATCTCAACTTAAACATCCTTACACCAAAAGGTCATTCTTTGCCCATGGGACTCCACCGCCACAGTTCTAAAGAGTATTATAGAAGATGCAAGTCGAGAGTCCAGCGACGTCTTAAGTTGGGTGAAGATTTACGCAGTGACCCATGTTAGGTCCCTTATAACACACTAGAAGGGGGGGTTGAATAGTGTGTTCACCAAGTATGGATATTTTATGGCTATTTTTCGTTTTGAAGTGCAACCAATACTTGGAAGTGTTCTTTAGAAGAATAAAGACTTGAAAGAAAATAAAGAACACAAGTATATATAGAGGTTCAAGTCAAAAGACTCTACTCCTCTACCTTCTTGATGTTTCATCAGAAGGATTTTGAAATGAAGATTGTTATTTCTTTTGGGGGAAACAACAATCAAGAACAAAATACAGAAAATACAAAAACTAGGCACCTTGCCTAGACCACAACCAAGAGGTCTAACCCTTTGATGTTTAGCCTCCAAAGATCTTCTTTGCCCTCAAAGAAATCTTGTAGGGAGAATAGTGCACCACACACTATCAACTAACCCTTCAAAGTCTAGAAATCTTAAACAAGTAGCACCCTTGCTTCTTGACCAACAATCTACCCAATCTCTCACAATATGATCTCACCAAGAAGAAGACTCTTCTTCTTCTTACAATATTCACTCTCAACAATAAAGTAAAAGTATGCAAAGATTACAAGTATCTTGAGAGCTTGAGCTTGAGAGAATTTGAGAGCTTGCAAAGTAGAAAGTTAGAGAAGAAATGGAGGAAATCCTTCTTTTTATCAATCTTCAAAAATCATCCCGTTTGAAAGCCTCTGCACAGCCAATAATGGGTTTTGGCAGCTTGTGATGGTACCTTATCATTCTTGGAGATCTTCTCTTGGCATGTAGCAAAACTTTTCGGAGAAGATCCAGAACCATGGCCAAGAATGGAAAACTGGCAACTCTGGGTGTGAGAGAAAACCTGTGAAAATAACACTAAAAGAAGAGGGTACAAAGTGTCAACTGGTTAGAAAATGAAGCACAAGGACTTTTGAACCGTTGGTCACATGAAGCGCCTAATGTGTCTAGTGTATAGGCGTTCGATGTAACATTGAGCGCTTAATGTGAAAGAGAACAGTCGTTCGAAGTCACATTAAGCTCCTTATGTTGGCAACTGAAGGCGTTCGAAGTCACATGAAGCGCCTAATGTAGCACTTCATGCTTGTTCGAACTGAAACTGACATTTTCTCAGAAAAGGACTTTGGGAGAGCGTGTCCATTCAGAGAAAAGTACTTTTGACTTGGTGAAACACTTGAAGCACCTAATGTAGGCGTTCGAAGTGTTCGCACTTTTCATCAGGACACATGAAGCGCCTAATGTAGGCGTTCGAAGTGTCCTGATTTTCATACACTTCACATGAAGCGCCTAATCTAGGCGTTCGAATTGTACGCACATCCAGACACTTCACATAAAGCGCCTAATGCAGGCGTTCGAAGTGTACTGGACTCCACCAAGGTACATTAAGCGCCTGAAGTGGGTGTTCGAAGTACACTGACTTCAAACACACAACATGAAGCACCTAATCTGATTTTCCAAGTGCCAACCTTGTGCAAATCATCAAAACCAAAACATATCTTAACATTCTCCCTCTTTTTGATGATTTCACAACGTGCGTTATTTTAAATTGACTCCCTCTTAACACATGCTCCCCCTCACAAAGTGCAACAAATACAACTGCGAAGATAACAAAAAAAGGAACTCCGCAAGAAATGATGCAAACAATGTTCATAAAACTAATGACATAGGGGAATGATAAATAAAGTTGCAAGTAACCAAATGATCATGTTAATCCATCAGAAATAGTATAAGATAACTACAGACCACCACCACTTCCACCAGGATGCTGCAAATCACCAAAACTGAAACGGCTTGATGCAAACTCTGCGAACCCACCCGTTTGCTGACCACTCCCTCCAGCCTGCCCACTTCCATCAGCACCAACTCCAGCAGTAACTCCGGCACCAGCAGCATCTCCAGTAGGTTCTCCCCCTAAATCATCAAAATTAGGAGGAAAGTAGGCCCAAGGGAATTCACGGAGGAGGGCTGCCTTGAGAACATTTGCGCGATATTCATGACGCGCATCTCTAAGTTGAAGCTGCTAAACAGATTGTTCCAAAGATTGAATTTGGGCCCGCAGCTGCGCGACGATACTTGATTCAACATTTTCCTGAGGCTCTGCTTCAGCCTATCATCAGGACCAGGATTGGTAGTGGCTTTGCGTTTTTGGGAGTCGATGGCTTGAGCAATATTGTAATTGCTGTAATAGTCCGTGTTCGCCACCGGGGTGAGTTCATTCTCAGGAATGACAATACCTTTTGACTTGAGAAGAATGGTGATGAGATTTGCAAAAGGTAAAGCCTTGGAAGTTTTCCGAAGAGCAGCAAACATGACTTCAACCATAATCCAGGCAAAATTGAGATGGGTTTCAAGTTTTATGCAGTAAGTGACGTAGAAATCCATGTTGCTTGGATTTGTTGTCGACTTACCATTCACACAGTAAGTGACAATGGCCAACAAGATGCGATCCATGAGAGCCATGTTCTGAGTCTTTCGAGAAGGAAAGAATCCCAGATCAAACTTTACATCTTGTTCAGGAATTCCGTATTTACTGCTTCAGTCAAATACGGAAAAGTCACTTAGTCCTTCGTTTCTTATCCTGAGGATTTCACAGATTTCGGGAATAGAAAAGCTGAGGGACGTACCATCAATGACAGTGTTTAGCGAGAAGGATCGAGATTCAGACTGTGGAGTAACCCACAGATTTGTATAAAACATCCGGGTGTGCTCCCGGGAGAAACTCTGCATGTCAAGTCTGGACCAGAGAGAGGTCCAACCTTGAAATTCGAGCAAGGACACAATTTGATCCATATGAGTCTCGGACAAATCGCTGAGACTCGGGAGCTTGAGGGGAACGATAGGACGATTGTTGGTGTGCCATTCTTCAACGAGCAGATTTGAGTACAGAGATAAGTGTACTCCTTTGTCCAGAGGGCGAGGAGATTTTTTGATATCATTATCGAATTTCTTCAACCAAGGAAAGTTTTCCTTGGTAAAACCTTCTCGGATTGTTTTGAGTTCTTGGGGTTCCGCAGTCCCGTGCCCAGAAGTTTGCTTTTGCCTATGACTGCGTGGGCGTTTTGAAGGTCCAGCTGAGGCCATTTGGTGTGAGGAGAGTGAAAGGATTGTAGGAATATTTAGTAGAGATTGGATGGGAAGCTTAGATGAAGATGGAAGTTTGAGAGAGAAAAGAGAGTTTATAAAGGAGATGAAGAAGATGAAGAGGTAGTGGAAGTTAATGGAGGTGAAGGAGTGGGAGAAGTGGAAGACAGATTTGAGGAAGATGAAATGAATTTTGGGAAAATGGAGAGGAGGGAAGAGTGAGAACGTGGGAAAGAGGGTAATGGCGGCAGGAGTTAATGATGATTGAATGGCGCGAAAACTGAAGAGACGGCGGAAATGACAGTGTAAAAATAGGGTTGAAGCGCCTAATGTGACTTCGAACGACTTCACAAAACGTGATGAAGTGCTTAAAGTCACATTGAACGGCTGTGGAGATGCAGATTGAGTGCTTTATACTACATCGAACGAGTGAACAAATTCAGATAAAGCGCTTAATCCAACATCGAACGCCTTAGTAAAAGGACATAAAGCGCCTGATGTCACTTCGAACAAGTGACATCCTTAACATCAGGCGCTTGATGTGACATCGAACGCCTGAAGCAAGTGTGATGAAGCGCTTTATGTGCACTAACTTTGAAATTTTTTGAAATTTTCATGCTCAAAACTCAAGATGGTTTTATCAACCCATATTGAGCAATCCCAACCTACTTCGTATAGATACAAAGACATCACTAGGTAGGGGTTTCGTGAAGATGTCCGCTAATTGGTCTCGTGTAGGAACAAATTCCACACTTACCAAGTTCTTTTGTACACAATCACGGATGAAATGATACCTCACTTCAATGTGCTTGGTCCGACTATGTTGGACGAGATTTTGTGCAATATTAATGGCGGACGTATTATCACACAAAATTGGCACCTTTGAGAAGTGAATGTTATAATCATTTAACGTGTTTGTCATCCATAATAATTGTGCACAACACGAGGCGGCCGACACATATTCGGATTCCACCGTAGAAAGAGACACACTGTTTTGTTTCTTGGAGAACCAAGAAACGAGACAATCTCCGAGAAACTGACAAGTTCCAGAGGTGCTCTTTCTATCAACTAGACTCCCCGCATAATCGGAGTCACAATAGCCTCTTAAATCAAAACATGCATTCTTAGGATAAAATAAACCAAATTTCAAAGTACTTCTAAGGTATCTAAGGATGCGTTTTACCGCAATAAAATGCATCTCCCTAGGGTCACTTTGAAATCTAGCACATAAACATACTGCATGTAAGATATCGGGTCTACTAGCCGTTAAATAAAGTAGACTACCTATAATGCCACGATACAAGGTTACCTCGACATGCTTTCCCTTTTCATCCTTGTCAAGCTTTGCACTTGTACTCATAGGAGTGTTCACCTCTCTTCCTTCACCAAAATTGTACTTTTTGAGCAAATCTCTTGTGTATTTGGTTTGGGAAATGTACACGCCATCTTCAGTTTGCTTGATTTGTAATCCAAGGAAATAATTTAGTTCGCCCATCATGCTCATCTCGAACTCACCTTGCATAAGACTAGCAAATTGCTCACAAAGACAATTGTTAGTAGCACCAAAGATAATATCATCAACATATACTTGAACAATTAAATGATTCCTACCTTGTTCTTTTATGAACAAAGTAGTGTCAACTTTACCTCTTGAAAAACCATTATTAAGAAGAAAAGTACTTAACCTCTCGTACCAAGCTCTTGGAGCTTGTTTGAGGCCGTAAAGAGCCTTTTTAAGTTTGAAGACATGATGTGGTGAATCATGACATTCAAACCCGGGAGGTTGTGCAATATACACTTCCTCTTGAATAACACTTAATCAGGCGGATTTAACATCCATTTGGTAAAGTTTAAAATTCCTATAACAAGCATATGCCAACAACATCCTAATAGCTTCAAGCCGTGCTACGGGTGCAAATGTCTCATCAAAATCAATACCTTCTTCTTGACGGTATCCTTGAGCAATTAACCTAGCCTTGCTTCTAGTGACATTACCTTGATCATCCGTCTTGTTACGAAAAACCCATTTCGTACCAATAATAGGATGATCGTGTGGTTTGGGAACTAACTCCCAAACATCACTTCTTTCAAATTGGTTTAATTCTTCTTGCATAGCCAATATCCAATTTTCATCAAGAAGTGCATCTTTAATATTTTTAGGCTCTATAAGAGAGACAAATGCATTCTCTCTATATTGCCTTCGTGTGGTGATACCCCTATTTAGATCACCTATGACTAACTCTTGAGGGTGAGAACTTTTGTGCTTAAATGATCTAGGAAGATTGGAGACATCACCTCCAACTTCCTCTTGATCATGTTCCGGAAGAGATGAACCTTCACCATCCACATGAACTTCATGTTCTGGAAGGTGTGATGCATTATCTACATTTTGTGTATCAACATGAGTATGAGAAAAATTTCTATTTGACTCACTAAGTTCATGCACACAAGGTGGAGGAGTACCTTCAATAGGTTCAACTCTCAAATCAATGAACATGTTTCCATTTGGAGGATCATCAACGATGTCTCGTTGAGGAACGACCATAGGAACATCCTCAAGAATTTCTTCTTGAGGAGTCACATCTTCATCCTCTTCACAATCCTCATTAAGTTTAGGTTCGTCACTAAGTGACTCATTAAACTTAACATGGATTGATTCTTCTACCTTTTGACTTCTTTTGTTGAAAACACGAAATGCTTTACTATTTGAGGCATAACCTAAAAAGATACCTTCATCCGCTTTGAGGTCAAGTTTGTCCAAAGTATCTTTGGTATTAAGTATAAAACACTAGCAACCAAAGACTTTGAAATACCCAATGTTGGGAACTTTTCCATTCCAAAGCTCATAGGGTGTCACATTTAGGTATGGTCTCAAATAGACACAATTGATCACATGGCAAGCGGCATTTACCGCTTCGGCCCAAAAATACTTAGGCAAACCGAACTCATTCAACATGGCTCTACACATTTCTTGTAGAGTTCTATTCTTTTGTTCGGCTACACCATTTGGTTGAGGAGTTCTAGGTGCCGAAAGGTCATGAGCGTATCCTTTGGATACACAAAACCTTTCGAAATCACCATCAAACTCACCACCACGATCACTACGGATGGTTTTATTGGTGTCACCCACATGATTTTCCAATCGTTTACTTAGACTTATAAACTCACTACATGCATCACTTTTCTTAGCTAGAAACATCACCCACGTATAACGAGTATAGTCATCTACTACCACGAAGGTATAATGTTTACCACCCAAGCTTCTTGTTCCAACATCCCCATACAAATCCATATGAAGCAATTGTAGGGGCTTGGAGGTGGAAATGTTTGTCTTGGGTTTGAAGCTTGTTTTCACAAGCTTTGCCTTTTGACAAGTGTCACATAAGTCATGATTTTCGAAACTCATTTTTGGAAGGCCTCGGACTTTATCATTTTCGCAAATAAATTTAAATGTTTTGAAACATACATGTCTGAGACGTCTATGCCATAGTTGCGTCAAATCATTCTTAGCAACTAGACAAGATACATTTTGAGAAACCAAATCATTGATGCTAAGTTTGTAAATATTTTTGAAACGCAAAGCCTCAAATAAGATCTTTTATTCCTTTTTCACAACACACTTTGTTTTCAAAAACGTTACCTCATAGTTAGCATCACAAAGTTGACTGACACTTATCAAGTTAAACTAAAGACCTACAACATATAAGACATCACTAAGAGAGAAGGAATCGTTACCCACAATACCATGTCCTTTGATTTGGCCTTTGCTACCTCCAAAGTGGACAACTCCTCCGTCTTGCATAGTGAGTCTATGGAAGAGACGTTTGTCTCCCGTCATATGGTTGGAACACCCACTGTCCACGACCCATTTGACCTTCTTGTCTTCGCTTTCTCCATTTAGTGCTAGGGCCTACAAAAGAACCATATGAAGTTGGTACCTTTTTTGTTTTAGGTCCTTGAAGGTTAGTCACCTTCATCTCGCCTTTCGGCACCCACACAAGATTCTTATTATTTTTAGCTCTACACACTCTCTCTACATGACCCTTTTTATTACAATAAAAACATGTAGGAGTGTGTTTGGGTATATGAGAGTGTTGATCGTGTTTAGCTCTACACACTCTTTCAACATGACCCTTTTTATTACAAGAAAAACATGTCGGAATGTGTTTGTGTGGATAATGATGATTATCATGCTTGTGTGTTAACACGTTTCGTGATTCCCGTTTAGGGACAACATTCTTTGGTATCAAAGAAGATTATTTTTCACGGAGTCGACACAAGACTTAGGCACCTTGGTTTGTTTTGCCTTGCTTTTAGGCATGTGCCTTTGCTTCTTCAAGGGAGCTTGAGACTCCTTGAAGTGTGATGCTTGTTCATTTGTTTTTCCCTTTTTAGATGCATACAAAACACTAGATTTAACCTTAGGTTTCATACTAAATGAGGATGCATCTTTGACTACCTTAGTTTTATTTGCACTTTTCTTTTGAGAATTCGTATTCTCAACGGTTTTATGAGAGATGCTTGATTTTATCAAATCATGCTTCTCCTCTAGTGCAATCATATGCATAGTTAACAAAATATCATACTCAAGTTGTAATGCAATATAATTTTCTATCGTGTCATTGTATTCGTATATACATGCTTTAAATTCCTTTTTGACACGAGTATCTTTTAGTTCTAAGAAGTCAATTTCCTGCACTAAGTCATCTTTTTCATCTATTAATCTATAATGTGAGGATGTAGTGCATACCTCCATGTCGTCTTTGATGGCCATAAGAGAATAAAACTCCTTGTTGAGATCATCGCCACTGATCTCCGTGAGAGTTAGATTCTCATGGTCATCGTTATCACTTTCGGATCCAGACACTAAGCATTCCCAATGAGCTATTTCTTCTTGTAGAGCCTTCTTCTTTTGGTGGAAGGCTTTCTTGTCTTTCGGGAAGCTCACATGGTCAAACGTGGGTACTTTGACCTGTACACTTGAGATATAAGGGAGTAGTGACTCTTTTCTTCTTCTTCTAGAAGCATCACTACTTGGAGAACTTGCATCAACAAATCTGAAGGGATCCATACTATGAAGATCAAATCTTGTATTTGGACTCAAATAAGCAAGATGTGGCTCTTATACCAATTGTTAGGTCCCTTAGAACACACTAGAAGGGGGGGTTGAATAGTGTGTTCACCAAGTATGGATATTTTATGGCTATTTTTCGTTTTGAAGTGCAACCAATACTTGGAAGTGTTCTTTAGAAGAATAAAGACTTGAAAGAAAATAAAGAACACAAGTATGTATAGAGGTTCAAGTCAAAAGACTCTACTCCTCTACCTTCTTGATGTTTCACAAGAAGGATTTTGAAATGGGGATTGTTATTTCTTTTGGGGGAAACAACAATCAAGAACAAAATACAGAAAATACAAAAACTAGGCACCTTGCCTAGACCACAACCAAGAGGTCTAACCCTTTGAAGTTTAGCCTCCAAAGATCTTCTTTGCCCTCAAAGAAATCTTGTAGGGAGAATAGTGCACCACACACTATCAACTAACCCTTCAAAGTCTAGAAATCTTAAACAAGTAGCACCATTGCTCCTTGACCAACAATCTACCCAATCTCTCACAATATGATCTCACCAAGAAGAAGACTCTTCTTCTTCTTACAATATTCACTCTCAACAATAAAGTAAAAGTATGCAAAGATTACAAGTATCTTGAGAGCTTGAGCTTGAGAGAATTTGAGAGCTTGCAAAGTAGAAAGTTAGAGAAGAAATGGAGGAAATCCTTCTTTTTATCAATCTTCAAAAATCATCCCGTTTGAAAGCCTTTGCACAGCCAATAATAGGTTTGGCAGCTTGTGATAGTACCTTATCATTCTTGGAGATCTTCTCTTGGCATGTAGCAAAACTTTTCGGAGAAGATCCAGAACCATGGCCAAGAATGGAAAACTGGCAACTCTGGGTGTGAGAGAAAACCTGTGAAAATAACACTAAAAGAAGAGGGTACAAAGAGTCAACTGATTAGAAAATGAAGCACAAGGACTTTTGAACCGTTGGTCACATGAAGCGCCTAATATGTCTAGTGTATAGGCGTTCGATGTAACATTGAGCGCTTAATGTGAAAGAGAACAGTCGTTCGAAGTCACATTAAGCGCCTTATGTTGGCAACTAAAGGCGTTCGAAGTCACATGAAGCGCCTAATGTAGCACTTCATGCTTGTTCGAACTGAAACTGACATTTTCTCAGAAAAGGACTTTGGGAGAGCGTGTCCATTCAGAGAAAAGTACTTTTGACTAGGTGAAACACTTGAAGCACCTAATGTAGGCGTTCGAAGTGTTCGTACTTTTCATCAGGACACATGAAGCGCCTAATGTAGGCGTTCGAAGTGTCCTGATTTTCATACACTTCACATGAAGCGCCTAATCTAGGCGTTCGAAGTGTACGCACATCCAGACACTTGACATAAAGCGCCTAATGCAGGCGTTCGAAGTGTACTGGACTCCACCAAGGTACATTAAGCGCCTGAAGTGGGTGTTCGAAGTACACTGACTTCAAACACACAACATGAAGTGCCTAATCTGATTTTCCAAGTGCCAACCTTGTGCAAATCATCAAAACCAAAACATATCTTAACAACCCACACAAAATATTCCCTACAAACTAGGCCTTCAACTTAAACATCCTGTTAGTACAGCATTAGGAGTTTTTGTCATTACAGATGTGAGCCAAACTTGTCAGGATGCTAATAGACATGTACATATTTGTGAGGTTTACATTTTCAATTTTATAGCAAGTATTAACTTATCTAGTCTTTATGCTTAAAATCTGATCACATGGAAATAATCACTCTGTGTCACATTCAGGTACTAACAAGTTAATAATTTATCTGAGAGAAAAGGACTACAATGTTATCTTAGTTTCATTTTCATTTTATTGATTTGGCAGACGGATAAAGCTTCAATGCTGGACGAAGTAATAGACTACTTGAAACAGCTGCAAGCCCAAGTGCATATGATAAACAGAATGAACATGTCAAGTGTGATGCTGCCATTGGCATTGCAACAACAGCTTCAAATGTCAATGATGGCACCAATGGGTATGAACATGGGTATGGGTTTAGGGGTCATGGACATGAACTCAATCCCACGTCCCAACATAAGTGCAATGCCTCTTCATGCCCTTCATCCAAATCACTTTATGCCTATGCCCTCTTGGGGTATCCCACCAGACCGTTTGGCTCCCTCTACTTCTAATCCCACGGCTGATCCTTTATCCGCTACACTCTTAGCTTGCCAAACGCAGGTATCCCATTCTTGAACCCTTAACGCGATAAATCTTCTCATGTACTTGGACAATTTGCACGTTTAACATGTGTAGAAGTTTTGTTTTCTTTAATTTTATGTAACGCGTTGTACATATGAGCCGGGGGTCTCACTGGAAACAAACTCTCTATCCCTTGAGACAGATGTATTGTTTGTCTGCCGCTTACCCTTCCCAGACCCTAACGATAGCTTTTACTGTCGTTGGGATATACGAATGATGATGATGATTATGTAACGCATTATCTTTTGATTGATTTCATGCAGCCGATGACAATGGACGCGTATTTAAGGATGGCTAGCTTGTACCAGCAGTTCCAATTTTCATCAGCCCCTGCCTCTAAAAGCTAGGTGATGTAGTTCTATTTTGGGGGATTGGGGGGGGGGGGGGGTGGGTTCTCTAAGATACATGTCCTTTAAATGTATTTATTATTGTGCGAACAGATGGAAAGAGTTATTAGATTTACTTAATAGGCGGTTTTGGTCGGGCAATTGATGGGATTTCAACAGTCAGTACCTTGAAATTGTTCCGTTATCTTAAGCTAAGGAAGCTTTGTGCTATATTTAAGATTAGTGAGACCAAATTTTAGTTACTAGTTTTTGGTTTCCTCACTTTGTTGCCCTAATCGTGTGTATTATTGTGTAACTTTCATTTGTTAATCAATAAAAGAGTTAGATGAACATGAGAATTTGCCGTTCGGATCGAAAGGTTGATCCGGATAGGGAGATTATGAATATGCTACTGAAACCTACAAGAATCAACAACTTTAGCGGCAATTTTGGGGGAAAACACACTGACACTCAAGTCAGTTACAGGTTGTTCCTTTTTTGGTATTTAATATATGCTGAGATATATAAAAACCTATCTTTTTGTCAGTCTGAATCTCCGTTCCAACATTTCTCTTTATGTTAAGTGGTGCTAATTGTTTTTATATGCATTGATTGGCTAGTGTATGTTAGGGACAATCATGTGTTGTCACATGTTCTGATCCACTTATGCATGCTGGCCAAGTGTAAATGATGTAGCACCACTTATCGTTGTGCATGGCGAAGCAACGTTGGCCGAGCTAAGGTGACTTGGCTTGGTTTCTTGCACATACTATTGTGGTTGTATCGAAATAGTAGACCGACCAAAGATAGTAAACCAACCTGAATATACTTGGTGCTTCTGAAAGTGTATCGATTTTCCACTCATCAAGAGTTAACAAAAATATTTTCAAATACCACTTTCATTTGTTCATGGGTATATAATCCATTCTCACCCACATATTCATAAAGAACGTGTCCGGTGTATTAATATTTTCAAATGCCACTTTCATTTGTTCATGGGTATATAATCCATTCTCACCCACATATTCATAAAGAACGTGTCCGGTGTATTAATGGATGACAAATTTGAATAACGATTCGTGTGGTGTTATTATTAAACAGTGATAAGTTAGAAGAGGTATATAAGGCTACAAGATCAGTCGGATGAGCTTAATTAATGAAACATATATACTTCTTACACAAATATAGAAGGAAATAACTTTTTACAAATGCTGATATTTTTGATATTTTTGCAACTAGTGAGGTCAAATAGACAACGAAAGTAAGGTCGATTTCCAAGGAAAAATCACCTTTTGCCTCCTGTGTTTTGTTTAATTTGACATTTGACTTCTTTATGTTTGAAATTACATACTTAACATTTCTGTGCTTTTGGACTGATGGTGAAATAGTATTTTTGTGGATAATTTTGTCGGACATTTTGCACACGCGTCCGTTAACTGGGTAAAGGTGAATATTGAAGAGGAAGATAGATAAACAAAGGAGAAAAAGGTGGATTTACTTTATTTTGTGTAATGTAAGAAAAAATGATGGTGAAGTAAATCTACATTTGATTTTGACCCCTCCCTGATTTGGATGAAATGTTCATTTCCATCATTTGTAGTGTTTTTTTTATTTTATTTTGGATAACTTGTATAAAATGCAAATATCATAAACCAACTTCATATGCAATGGGCTTAAATCAATTTGTTGATTGGCTAAGCTGTTCTCTTTTTCGATGCGATTAATAAAATCTACTCTTTCTTTTTAAAATATATTGTATTAGTTTCTATTTTGGTTTGTTTTTAAAAAAATTTCTTCTTTCCAAAAATAATAATATACTAGATCAAAGTCTCTACACAACATCTTCAATTAACATTTACATGATTTATCTAGTTTACCTCAATAAACTAACTAAAAATAGAATATAAATAATAAGTAAAATAATTTAATTTTTTTAAATTATGCTCAAGTCAAACTAAGACGATATACTTAAAAATATATATGATTAAATGATATTACAGTAGTTATTAAAGGGTAAATGCTAATTTCTCGGCGACTAATGTCTATCATAAACATTATTAGAGTAATTATTATATTAACTTCAAGAAAATTAGCGACCATGATTCCATTCCATTAGATATCCTTAGGAAAAAAGTTAATTTATAAACGAATGATATGTTAAATTAATATTGATGTCAAAATATACAGATGTCAATATACATCAATAATCCAAACTTATAAGATGTGGCTCAGAAACTTGAAATGCAGTACAATAAGGTGACATGTTTCATGTAACATCAAAGTATTGGAAATGCTCGACATCATGAATATTGATTTAAAGATCACCTATTTATCCTTAATATTTATGCAGAAGTGCGTCTCGTTAATTATGTGCTACTATACATGAGCCAAAGAATGCTACAGCAGATTGCATTCTTTTTCTTTTTAAATATAATGCAAATGGTAATAAAATGGTGTTTCTAATAAAATCCCCACGTAATTAGATGGACAAATCGACAAAATCTACCTGTGTAATGTCGTGCAAAGTACGTTAATGTCGTGCAAAACACGTAACAAAACTGGGAATAGATCCTTTTGTTAGGTCCCTTAGAACACACTAGAAGGGGGTTGAATAGTGTGTTCACCACGTATGGCTATTTTTCGTTTTGAAGTGCAACCAATACTTGGGAGTGTTCTTTAGAAGAATAAAGACTTGAAAGAAAATAAAGAACACAATTATGTATAGAGGTTCAAGTCAAATGACTCTACTCCTCTACCTTCTTGATGTTTCACAAGAAGGATTTTGAAATGTGGATTGTTATTTCTTTTGGGGGAAACAACAATCAAGAACAAAATCCAGAAAATACAAAACTAGGCACCTTGCCTAGACCACAGCCAAGAAGTCTAACCCTTTGAAGTTTAGCCTCCAAATATCTTCTTTGCCCTCAAAGAAATCTTGTAGGGAGAATAGTACACCACACACTATCAACTAACCCTTCAAAGTCTAGAAATCTCAAACAAGAAGCACACTTGCTGTTAGGTCCCTTAGAACACACTAGAAGGGGGGTTGAATAGTGTGTTCACCAAGTTTGGATATTTTATGGCTATTTTTCGTTTTGAAGTGTAACCAATACTTGGGTGTGTTCTTTAGAAGAAATAAAGACTTGCAAGAAAATAAAGAACAAAAGTATGTATAGAGGTTCAAGTCAAATGACTCTACTCTTCTACCTTCTTGATGTTTCACAAGAAGGATTTTGAAATGGGGATTTTTATTTCTTTTGGGGGAAACAACAATCAAGAACAAAATCCAGAAAATAGAAAAACTAGGCACCTTGCCTAGACCACAACCAAAAAGTCTTAACCCTTTGAAGTTTAGCCTCCAAAGATCTTCTTTGCCCTCAAGGAAATCTTGTAGGGAGAATAGTGCACCACACACTATCAACTAACCCTTCAAAGTCTAGAAATCTCAAACAAGAAGCACCCTTGCTCCTTGACCAACAATCTACCCAATCTCTCACAAAATAATCTCACCAAGAAGAAGACTCTTCTCCTTCTTACAATAATCACTCTCAACAATAAAGTAAAGATGTACAAAGATTACAAGTATTTTGAGAGCTTGAGCTTGAGAGAACTTGAGAGCTTGCAAAGTAGAAAGTTATCGAAGAAAATGGAAGAAACCCTTGTTTTATCAATCTTCAAAATTCTTCCCGTTTGAAAGCCTCTGCACAGCCAATAATGGGATTTGGCAGCTTATGATGGTACTTTTGCATTCTTGGAGAACTTCTCTTGGCATGTAGCAAAACATCTTGGAGAAGATTCAAAACCATGGCCAAGAATGGAAAACTGGCAACTCTGGGTGTGAGAGAAAAGCTGTGAAAATAACACTAAAAGAAGAGGGTACAAAGAGTCAATAGGTTAGAAAATGAAGCACAAAGACTTTTGAACCGTTGGTGACATGAAGTGCCTAATGTGTCAAGTGTATAGGCGTTCGATGTGACATCGAGCGCTTAATGTGAAAAAGAACAGTCGTTCGAAGTCACATTAAGCGCCTTATGTTGGCTACTGAAGGTGTTCGAAGTCACATGAAGCGCCTAATGTAGTGCTTCATGCTTGTTCGAACTGGAACTGACATTTTCTCAGAAAAGGACCTTGTGAGAGCGTGTCCATTCAGAGAAAAGTACTTTTGACTTGGTGAAACACTTGAAGCGCCTAATGTAGGCGTTTGAAGTGTTCGCACTTTTTATCAGGACACGTGAAGCGCCTAATGTAGGCGTTCGAAGTGTCCTGACTTTTATACACTTCACATGAAGCGCCTAATCTAGGCGTTCGAAGTGTACGCATATCCAGACACTTCACATTAAGCGCCTAATGTGGGCGTTCGAAGTGTACTGGACGTCACCAAGATACATTAAGCGCCTGAAGTGAGCGTTCGAAGTACACTGACATCAAACACTCAACAAGAAGCGCCTAATCTAATATTCCAAGTGCCAACATAGTGCAAATCATCAAAACCAATACATATTCTAACATTCTCCCTCTTTTTGATGATTTCACAACATGCATTATTTTAAATTGACTCCCCCTTAACATGTGCTCCCCCTCACAATAATGCAACATATATAATTACGGAGAAAATGAAGAGACTCCGCAAGAATTGATGCCAACAATGTCATTAATATCAACATAAAACTAATGACATATAGAAATGATAAAAAGAGTTGCAAGTAATTAAAAGATCATGCTAATCCATTGGAAAAGATAAAAGATAACTACAGACCACCACCACTACCACCAGGATGCTGCAAATCATCAAAACTGAAACGGCTTGATGCAAAATCTGCAAACCCACCCGTTTGCTGACCACTCCCACCAGCCTGCCCACTCCCATCAGCACCTCCACCAGCAACATCTCCGGTAGGTTCTCCCCCTAAATCATCAAAATTAGGAGGAAAGTAGACCCAAGGGAATTCACGAAGGAGGGCCGCCTTGAGAACATTTTGCGCGATATTCATGACGCACATCTCTGAGTTGAAGCTGCTGAACAGATTGTTCCAAAGATTGAATTTGGGCACGCAGCAGTGCCACGGTGCTTGATTCAACATCTTCCTGAGGCGCTGCTTCTGCCTCCTCATCAAGACCGGGAATTGTAGTGGCTTTTCGTTTTTGGGAGTCGATGGCTTGGGCAATATTGTAATTGCTGTAGTAGTCCGTATTTTCCACCGGGGTGAGTTCATTCTCAGGAATGACAATACCTTTTGACTTGAGAAGAATGGTGATGCGATTGGCAAAAGGTAAAGCCTTGGAAGTTTTCCGAAGAGCAGCAAACATGACTTCAACCAAAATCCAGGCAAAATTTAGTTGGGTTTCATGTTTGATGCGGTAAGTGACGTAGAAATCCATGTTGCTTGGATTTCTTGTCGACTTACCATTTACACAGTAAGTGACAATGGCCAACAAGATGCGATCCATGAGAGCCATGTTCTGAGTCTTTCGAGAAGGAAAGAATCCCAGATCAAATTTTACATCTTGTTCGGGTATTCCGTATTTACTGCTCCAGCCAAATACAGAAAAATCACTTAGCCCTTCGTTTCTTATCCTGAGGACTTCACAAATTTCGGGAATAGAAAAACTGATGGGCGTACCATCAATGACAGTGTTGAGCGAGAAGGATTGGGATTCAGACTGTGGAGTAATCCACAGATTTGCATAAAACAACCGGGTGTGTTCCCGGGAGAAGCTCTGCATATCAAGTCTGGACCAGAGAGAGATCCAACCTTGATACTCGAGCAAGGACACAATTTGACTCATGTGAGTCTCGGATAAATCGCTGAGACTCAAGAGCTTGAGTGGAACAATGGGGCGGTTGTTGGTGTGCCATTCTTCAAAGAGCGTGTTGGAGTACAAGGAAATATGTACTCCTTTTCCGGTGTGACGAGGTGGTTTGGTTATCTCTGGATCAAATTTCTTTAACCAAGGAAAATTTTCCTTGGAGAGATTTTCACGAAGGGCAGTGAGTTGTTGAGGTTCAACAACTCCAGCGGTTTGTTTTCGCTTGTGACTGCGAGGACGCTTTGAGGGTCCAGCCGAGGCCATTGGAGTAGGAAGATTGAAAGGATTTTGGAAAGATTTAGTGGAGAGTTTGATGGGAAGCTGAGATGGAGGTTTGGAGGAAAGAGAAATTTATAAAGGAGATGAAGAATATGAAGAGGTATTAGAAATTGATGGAGGTGAGGAGGTGGGAGAAGTGGAGGAGTGGGAGAGAGGTTTGAGGCGGCAGAGAATTGATGGACCTTGAATGGCGCGAAAACTGAAGAGGCGGCGAAAAGACAGTGTAATAATAGGGTTAAAGCGCCTAATGGGACATTGAACGACTTCATAAAGTAGGATGAAGCGCCTAATATCACATAGAACGGCTGTGGAGATGAGGATTGAGTGCTTTATTCTACATCGAACAAGTGAGCAAGCTCAGATCAAGCGCTTAATCCTACATCGAACGCCTTAACAAAGGAACATAAAGCGCCTGATGTCACTTCGAACAAGTGACATCCTTAACATCAGGCGCTTGATGTAACATCGAACGCCTGAACAATTTGAGATAAAGCGCTTTATGTGCACTGATCTTGAAATTTTTCGAAATTTTCGTGTTCAGAACTCAAAATGGTTTTATCAACCCATATTGAGCAACCCCAACCTACTTCTTATGGATACGAAGACATCGCTAGGCAAGGGTTTTGTGAAGATGTCCGCAAGTTGGTCATGTGTAGGAACAAATTCTACACTTACCAAGTTCTTTTGTACACAATCACGGAGGAAATGATACCTCACTTCGATGTGCTTGGTCCGACTATGTTGAACGGGATTTTGTGCAATATTAATAGCGGACGTGTTATCACACAAAATTGGCACCTTAGAGAAGTGAATGTTATAATCATTTAACGTGTTAGTCATCCACAATAATTGTGCACAACACGAGGCGGCCGACACATATTCGGATTCCGCCGTAGAAAGAGATACACTGTTTTGTTTCTTGGAGAACCAAGAAACGAGACAATCTCCGAGAAACTGACAAGTTCCGGAGGTGCTCTTTCTATCGACTAGACTCCCTGCATAATCAGAGTCACAATAACCTCTTAGGTCAAAACATGCATTTTTAGGATAGAATAAACCAAATTTCAAAGTACTTCTAAGGTATCTAAGGATGCGTTTTACCGCAATAAAATGCATCTCCCTAGGATCACTTTGAAATCTAGCACATAAACATACTGCATGTAAAATGTCGGGTCTACTAGCCGTTAAGTAAAGGAGACTACCTATAATGCCACGATACAAGGTTACCTCAACATGCTTTCCCTTTTCATCCTTGTCAAGCTTTGCACTTGTGCTCATAGGAGTGTTCACCTCTCTTCCTTCACCAAAATTGTACTTTTTTAGCAAATCTCTAGTGTATTTGGTTTGGGAAATGTACACGCCATCTTCGGTTTGCATGATTTGCAATCCAAGGAAATAATTTAGTTCGCCCATCATGCTCATCTCGAACTCACCTTGCATAAGACTAGCAAATTGCTCACAAAGACAATTGTTAGTAGCACCAAAAATAATATCATCAACATATACTTGAACAATTAAATGATTCCTACCTTGTCCTTTTATGAACAAAGTAGTGTCAACTTTACCTCTTGAAAAACCATTATTAAGAAGAAAAGTACTTAACCTCTCGTACCAAGCTCTTGGAGCTTGTTTGAGGCCGTAAAGAGCCTTTTTAAGTTTGAAGACATGATGTGGTGAATCATGACATTCAAACCCGGGAGGTTGTGCAACATACACTTCCTCTTGAATAACACCATTCAAGAAAGCGGATTTAACATCCATTTGGTAAAGTATAAAATCTCTATAACAAGCATATGCTAATAACATTCTAATAGCTTCAAGCCGTGCTACGGGTGCAAATGTCTCATCAAAATCAATACCTTCTTCTTGACGGTATCCTTGAGCAACTAACCTAGCCTTGTTTCTAGTGACATTACCTTGATCATCCATCTTGTTACGAAAAACCCATTTCGTACCAATTATAGGATGATCGTGTGGTTTGGGAACTAACTCCCAAACATCACTTCTTTCAAATTGGTTTAATTCTTCTTGCATAGCCAAGATCCAATTTTCATCAAGAAGTGCATCTTTAACATTTTTAGGCTCTATGAGAGAGACAAATACATTCTCTCTATATTGCCTTCGTGTGGTGATTTCTCTATTTAAATCACCTATGACTAACTCTTGAGGGTGAGAACTTTTGTGTTTAAATGATCTAGGAAGATTTGAGACATCACCTCCACTTTCTCTTGATCATGTTCCGGAAGAGATGAACCTTCATCATCAACATGAACCTCATGTTCCGGAATGTGTGATGCATTTTCTACATTTTGTGAATCAACATGAGTAGAAGAGACATTTTTACTTGACTCGCTAAGTTCATTTACACAAGGTGGAGGAGTAACTTCAAGAGGTTCAACTCTCAAATCAATGAAGATGTTCCCATTTGGAGGATCATCAACGACCTCTCGTTGAGGAACAACCATAGGAACATCCTCAAGAATCTCTTCTTGAGGAGTCACATCTTCATCCTCTTCACAATCCTCATTAAGTTTAGGTTCGTCACTAAGTGACTCATTAAACTTAACATGGATTGATTCTTCCACCTTTTGACTCCTTTTGTTGAAAACACGAAATGCTTTACTATTTGAGGCATAACCTAAAAAGATACCTTCATCCGCTTTGAGGTCAAGTTTGTCCAAAGTATCTTTGGTATTAAGTATAAAACACTTGCAACCAAAGACTTTGAAATACCCAATGTTGGGAACTCTTCCATTCCAAAGCTCATAGGGTGTCACATTTAGGTATGATCTCAAATAGACACGATTGATCACATGGCAAGCGGCATTTACCGCTTCGGCCCAAAAATACTTAGGCAAACCGAACTCATTCAACATTGCTCTACACATTTCTTGTAGAGTTCTATTCTTTCGTTCGGCCACACCATTTTTTTGAGGAGTTCTAGGTGCCGAAAGATCATGAGAGTATCCTTTGGATACACAAAACCTTTCGAAGTCACCATCGAACTCACCACCACGATCACTACAGATGGTTTTAATGGTGTCACCCACATGATTTTCCAATCGTTTACTTAGACTTATAAACTCACTACATGCATCACTTTTCTTAGCAAGAAACATCACCCACATATAACGAGTATAGTCATCTACTATCACCTAAGGTGTAATGTTTACCACCCAAGCTTTTTGTTCCAACATCCCCATACAAATCAATATGAAGCAATTGTAGGGGCTTGGAGGTGGAAATATTTGTCTTGGGTTTGAAACTTGTTTTCACAAGTTTCGCCTTTTGACAAGTGTCACATAAGTCATTGTTTTCGAAACTCATTTTTGGAAGGCCTCGGACTTTTTCATTTTCGCAAATAAATTTAAATGTTTTATAACAAACATGTTCGAGACGTCTATGTCATAGTTGCGTCAAATCATTCTTAGCAACTAGACAAGACACATTTTGAGAAACCAAGTCATTGATGCTAAGTCTGTAAATATTTTTGAAACGCAAAGCTTCAAATAAGATCTTTTCTTGCTTTTTCACAACACACTTTGTTTTCAAAAACGTTACCTCATAGTTAGCACCACAAAGTTGACTGACACTTATCAAGTTAAACTTAAGACCTACAACATATAAGACATCACTAAGAGAGAAGGAATCGTTACCCACAATACCATGTCCTTTGATTTGGCCTTTGCTACCGCCAAAGTGGACAACTCCTCCGTCTTGCATAGTGAGTCTATGGAAGAGACGTTTGTCTCCTGTCATATGGTTGGAACACCCACTGTCCACGACCCATTTGACCTTCTTGTCTTCGCTTTCTCCATTGAGTGCTAGGGCCTACAAAAAAACCATATGAAGTTGGTACCCTTTTTGTTTTGGGTCCTTGAAGGTTAGTCACCTTCATTTCGCCTTTCGGCACCCACACAAGATTCTTATTATTTTTAGCTCTACATACTTTTTCTACATGACCTTTCCTATTGCAATAAAAACATGTAGGAGTATGCTTGTGTGTTGGTGCATGCTTGTGCGAATGTTTGTGCATTGGCACATGTCGTGTTTCCTTCTTAGGAACCACCTTCTTTGAAATTGTAGAAGGTTTTCGTTTCACAACATAAACCAAAGGTTGTGATACCTTTGGTGCATTAGCCTTTTGTTTAGGCATGTGCCTTTGCTTCTTCAAGGAGGTTTTAGACTCCTTGATCACTTGTGCTTGTTCCTTTTTATTTCCCTTCTTAGATGCATACATGGCACTAGGTTTGATTTTAGCTTTCATGCTTGGCCTAGATGCATCTTTGATCTCTATCTTTTTAGCACATACCCTTGATTCATTTTTCTTATCCTCAAGGGCTTGAGCATATGATTTCATCAAATCATGTTTCTCTTCAAGTGCAACAACATGCATTGTTAAAAATATGTAATGCTCAAGTTGCAATGCAATGTGATTTTCTAATGTGTCATTATACTCATTTATGCATGCTCTAAACTCTTTCTTGACACGTTGATATTTTAAATCAAGGAGATCATTTCTTGTATTAAATCATCTCGTTCATCAATAATTCTATAGTGAGATGAAATATTGCATACCTCCTTGTCATCGTCGATGGCCATGAGTGCAAAGAACTCCTTGTCAAGATCATCTTGCACTACCCCCGTGAGTGCAAGATCATCACGATCGCCATTGTCGCTCTCGGACCCGGAAAGAAAGCTCTCTCAATGGGCTACTTCCGCTTGCAAGTCCTTCTTCCTTTGGTAGATGGCCTTCTTGTCTTTGAGTTGTGGCTCCTTCACCCGACAATCCTTCATGAAGTGACCAAGCTTCCCACATTTGTAGCATTTATTCTCTTGGTCCTTCACCTTGTCCTTGGAGTACTTTTCTTTGATGAATCTCTTGGCTTCATCACCATTCTTTCTCGCAAAACGTCGGAATCTTTTGACAAGAAGTCTGACTTCATCATCCGAGTCCTCCGACTCAACTACCAACGCCTTTGAAGATTGGCGAATATGATCATTCTTCTCTTGTGCATCCAAATGAATCTCATAAGTGATGAGATTCCCGTATAACTCATCCAAGGTGATTGTTTCAAGATCCTTGGACTCCTCAATGGCCGTCACTTTTGCGTTCCATTCTCTTCCTAAACTGTTTAGGAAGCAATGGTTTAGATCCTCTTGTTCTATTTTCTTGCCAACCGCTTTGAGAAGGTTGACAAGCTTGGTGAATCTCTGGATGGACTCTTCAATCTTTTCACCTTTGGGGACAGTGAAGTTGTAGAATTGTTTTATCAACTGTCTCCTTTTGGCCTTTCTTACTTGAGATGTTCCTTCGTGGATCATCTCAAGCTTTGTCCAAGCCTCGTGTGCGGATTGGACACCTTGAATCTGAGCTCTCTCATTTGAGGAAAGAGAGCTATTTAAAATAGCAAGAGCCTTGCTATTAATGGCCAACTGAAATTCCTCCTCAGGAGTAGGATCATCAATATCAATGGGAATCATAGATCCTCTTGAGACCTCAACCCATATTCTGTGAGAACAAGACCGCAAGTAGGTTTCCATGTTTGACTTCCACAGTGGGTAGTTTAAAGGGTCAAACATGGAAACTTTAACATGAACATTTGAGATAGAAGGGAATAGGGTTTCCTACCTCCTTCTTCTAGAGGCATCAGCACTAGAAGAACCCAAAATCATAAAAAATAAAGGGATCCATACTAAAATGATCAAATCTTGTATTTGGACTCAAATAAGCAAGATGAGGCTCTGATACCAATTGTTAGGTCCCTTAGAACACACTAGAAGGGGGGGTTGAATAGTGTGTTCACCAAGTTTGGATATTTTATGGCTATTTTTCGTTTTGAAGTGTAACCAATACTTGGGTGTGTTCTTTAGAAGAAATAAAGACTTGTAAGAAAATAAAGAACAAAAGTATGTATAGAGGTTCAAGTCAAATGACTCTACTCCTCTACCTTCTTGATGTTTCACAAGAAGGATTTTGAAATGGGGATTTTTATTTCTTTTGGAGGAAACAACAATCAAGAACAAAATCCAGAAAATAGAAAAACTAGGCACCTTGCCTAGACCACAACCAAAAAGTCTAACCCTTTGAAGTTTAGCCTCCAAAGATCTTCTTTGCCCTCAAAGAAATCTTGTAGGGAGAATAGTGCACCACACACTATCAACTAACCCTTCAAAGTCTAGAAATCTCAAACAAGAAGCACCCTTGCTCCTTGACCAACAATCTACCCAATCTCTCACAAAATAATCTCACCAAGAAGAAGACTCTTCTCCTTCTTACAATAATCACTCTCAACAATAAAGTAAATATGTACAAAGATTACAAGTATTTTGAGAGCTTGAGAGAACTTGAGAGCTTGCAAAGTAGAAAGTTATCGAAGAAAATGGAAGAAACCCTTGTTTTATCAACCTTCAAAATTCTTCCGGTTTGAAAGCCTCTGCACAGCCAATAATGGGATTTGGCAGCTTGTGATGATACTTTTGCATTCTTGGAGAACTTCTCTTGGCATGTAGCAAAACATCTTGGAGAAGATTCAAAACCATGGCCAAGTATGGAAAACTGGCAACTCTGGGTGTGAGAGAAAAGCTGTGAAAATAACACTAAAAGAAGAGGGTACAAAGAGTCAATAGGTTAGAAAATGAAGCACAAAGACTTTTGAACCGTTGGTGACATGAAGTGCCTAATGTTTCAAGTGTATAGGCGTTCGATGTGACATCGAGCGCTTAATGTGAAAAAGAACAGTCGTTCGAAGTCACATTAAGCGCCTTATGTTGGCTACTGAAGGCGTTCGAAGTCACATAAAGCGCCTAATGTAATGCTTGTTCGAACTGGAACTGACATTTTCTCAGAAAAGGACCTTGTGAGAGCGTGTCCATTCAGAGAAAAGTACTTTTGACTTGGTGAAACACTTGAAGCGCCTAATGTAGGCGTTCGAAGTGTTCGCACTTTTCATCAGGACACATGAAGCGCCTAATGTAGGCGTTCGAAGTGTCCTGACTTTTATACACTTCACATGAAGCGCCTAATCTAGGCGTTCGAAGTGTACGCACATCCAGACACTTCACATTAAGCGCCTAATGTGGGCGTTCAAAGTGTACTGGACGTCACCAAGATACATTAAGCGCCTGAAGTGAGTGTTCGAAGTACACTGACATCAAACACTCAACAAGAAGTGCCTAATCTAATATTCCAAGTGCCAACATAGTGCAAATCATCAAAACCAAGACATATTCTAACACTTGCTCCTTGACCAACAATCTACCCAATCTCTCACAATATGGTCTCACCAAGAAGAAGACTCTTCTTCTTCTTATAATAATAATCACTCTCAACAATAAAGTAAAAATATACAAAGATTACAAGTATTTTGAGAGCTTGAGCTTGAGAGAATTTGAGAGCTTGTGAAGTAGAAAGTTGGAGAAGACAATGGAAGAAACCCTTCTTTTATCAACCTCAATGTTTCTTCCCGTTTGAAACCCTCTGCACTGACATTAATGGGTTTTGGCATTATGTGTTGGTGAGTCCTCATCATTGGAGATCTCCCTTTGGCATGTAGCAACATTCTTGGAGATATTTCAAAATGAATGCCAAGAAAGGAAACCTAAATTCTTCAGTAGAGAGAAACCTGTGAAAAAGACACTAAAAGGAGAGGGTACAAAGAGTCAACTGATGTTGAAAAGTGAAGTTTGAGACCTTTGTAACGTTGGTCACATGAAGCGCCTAATGTGCTAAAAGCACAGGCGTTCGAAGTGATATTGAGCGCTTGATGTGAAAATGAACAGTCGTTCGAAGTCACATCAAGCGCCTGATGTGGGCTTCTTAAGGCTTTCGAAGTCACATGAAGCGCCTAATGTATCCCTTCATGCTTGTTCGAACTAACTCTACTTTTTCTCAGAGAAAGTACTTAAGAGTACGTGCCCATTCAGGGAAAAAGTACTTTTGGCTTGGTGGACAGCATAAAGCGCCTAAAGAGGCGTTCAAAGTATTCGCACTTTTCAACAAGCCATATGAAGCGCCTAATCAGGCGTTCAAAGTGTCCGTTTTTCAAACACACACATGAAGCTCCTAATCTAGGCGTTCAAAGTGTACGCACATCCAGACACTTCACATAAAGCGCCTAATGTAGGCGTTCGAAGTGTACTGGACTCCACCAAGGTACATTAAGCGCCTAATGTAGGCGTTCGAAGTATAATGACTTCAAACAACATACATGAAGCGCCTAATCCCTTGTTCAAAGTGCCAAATTGTGCAAATCATCAAAACTCAACATATTCTAACACCTTTCACACGTGAGGAGTGGTGAGAAAATAATCAAGCGACACGTGATACAAAAGAAACTATAAAGATAGACGAAAAGGGTCTGGTAAAAGAGTAAGGCTGGGTGATAGACACATATCGACAAATAATAGAATGAGGGCAGGAAAAAGCATTGAAATGATCTGATTTGAACAAAACTAGTTCATAACAGATCATATATAGTAGATGAAACAACCCACGGAGACAGCTATAGCATGCAATGTCGCATAAAAGTGTTACAAGGATTTGATGGATAATACTATCTGTGATTTGCAATGTTTGGAATCTAGAACATTGGCCACACATTAAGAAATCTCTCCATTGGCTAGAATAAAACCAACAATCCCCCTCCTGGAGTATAAAGGTTTAAATCCGGCCCCATCCCAGGAGCTTCTACTGTCACAACATTAAGGAGCATTGTGGAAGATGTAAATCAAGAGCCCAACGGCCTCTTAGGTTGAGTAAGAACTTACGCAGTGGCCCACAAAAAGTGTCCCACCAAACTAGGCATTTGGCCTAGCATCATGAAGAATTTAAGACACGGTTAAAATGAAAGAAAATTCTTCTTTTTCATTGATTTCTTTTGTTTACAGAGTCCTATTCTTATACAAGTGTTAGCTAGCTAAATAAGGTATCTTTTAATTACACACAATCTGATGAGATTATACACAAGATGCCTTGATTCGATTCTATTCTATATAAGTCATGATTTAATCTTCCTAATTTCTTGGGATCACGTTTGACATCTTGCCATCACTCCTCCTCAAGTTGATCAGTCGGGTCTCCAATGATCAACTTGCTCAACACAATTTCGAGGACTCTTCCTGATACTGCTTTAGTAAGGATATCTGCGAGTTGATCTTCCGATGGTACAAACGGTATCTTAACAATCCCAGCCTCTAACTTTTTCTTGATGAAATGCCTGTCTATTTCTACATACTTGGTTCTGTCATGTTGGACCGGGTTCTCCGAAATGCTAATTGCTGCTTGTTGTCACATTTTAACTTGGCTGAAGTCAAAGTAGAGAACCCCACCTCTTGCAACAATTTTCGTATCCACAGAACTTCTACAATTCCTTTGGATATGCCTTTAAACTCAGCTTCTGCACTTGACAATGCAACTGCCTTCAGCTTTCTACTCCGCCATGTGACAAGATTACCCCCGATTAGTGAGAAATACCCAGATGTTGAACTTCTGTCTTTCAAATTACCTGTCCAGTCATCATCTGTATACACCTTCACTTCCATATGACCATGTTTTCTGAACCAGATCCCTTTTTCTGGAGTCATTTTCAAATAGCTCAGAATCCTCATTACTGCTTCTTGATGCTCCTCTTGTGACTAATGCATAAACTGGCTAACTACCCCGACTGCATATGCAATATCTGGTCATGTATGAGATAGATAGATGAGTTTATCCACCAGTCTCTGATATTGTTCTCAATCTACCCCAGGAACTCTTTCCTTGATTTACAGAAGCGGTAGGTGTTTCACACGGCTTACAGTCTATCATGCCCATTATGACCAGAAGATCCAATATATGATTTCTTTAGATATGGACAACCCTGTGACAGAGAAAGTGTTTCTGCATACATTGGACCTCTTGAAGGAGCTAACCAACCATCAAGAGTCTTTTGCTTGGACCCCTCTAGGAGCAGACTCTATCCAATGGGAGACATTCAAAGAGCCATTATGTATTAAGAATTTAAAATAGCTTTCAACCTTTCAAGGCCGCCAGCAGGTTCTGTGGAGAGGGTTCAAGGCATGCTCGAATGGATTAATTGTTCCTCCACTGAAACACTGCCTGGCCTATCAAATCCTTGATCAATATCATATTGGGAATAATTCAAAATTAGACAAAATTGACTTCTGTACAGTAATGGACAGCCTGCCGAGCTTAGGGTAGTCAAGACAGTTCGATGGCGCAATTGAGTTTGCATCCTGAATAATTCGCTAACCTGCCGACCTAAACTAAACAACACTTCAGACCAGTGGTTTTGCGGTATCAGCCCTCCAGCCAAGCTGAACTAAAGTCAGACACATTAGACCAGTCCAGTCAACGCAATTGTATTGCGTTCTGGGTTGATCATCGACCCGTCGACCTCGGCACCTCAGCACAAAAAACCAATAGTTGTGCTTTCAGTCGCTTTACCCAAGCAGAGCTCAGCATGACAATGCTGTAGAACAACAAATTTTCTCAGCCAAACAGCAGAGCTCAGCACACAGTAGAGCTCAGCACAGCAATACTGTACAACAACAGTGTTGCGATTTCCCCCAGTCAACTGCGCTCACACAAAGAAGAGCTTAATTTGGCAATAACCTTCAAAGCTCAACTGAGAAAAGATCCGAGGTGAGTCCAGGACTCTGTCCTTAAGACGTATTGCTCTGGTATACTGTGCCCAATCAGATGGAGCAATCTCCCAATATACGACGAAAGTCAGTTCAGACGATCGGCACTGTAGTGTATCAAACTCTGCAAACATGTAAGATGCCCTAAACTTCTCGGACTTGATGCAAATATAGAAGGAGAAGAGAGAGGAGAAGAGCACGTGTATGTTGGAGTGAGTGACCGGAGAGGTCAGTTAACCCACTATTTATAGGGGAAACATTCGATTAGGATGGTTAATTGACGGTTTAACCACAACCGTCGGATCAGATTGCCGCCTTTAGATCAGATAACCACTTTTCAAATTTGAATTACGGTTAAGTAACCGATTTTCAATTTTGAATTAAGGTTAACTAACTGATTTTCAAATTTGAATTATGGTTAGATAACCGATTTTCAAATTTGAATCACGGTTAAGCAACCGACTTTCAAATTATTTTATCCTTACTTTGAGAATTAATTTCTCATTCACCCGGTATCGTAATTGAGAAATTTCAAACCATAAAATCATCTACTTGTTACGTAGATAATCAATAGTTTATTTGTTTTCACTTGTTATTAATGAAAACTAATTATAATTCAGCTCAAAATACGTTGCTAACCACAGTTTGCAATTTGGTCCATTTCAATTTATTTCCAATTTCTCCAACAATCCTCCA
Organism: Eustoma russellianum; assembly: GCA_036186865.1. Lineage (NCBI taxonomy): Eukaryota > Viridiplantae > Streptophyta > Magnoliopsida > Gentianales > Gentianaceae > Eustoma > Eustoma russellianum. The sequence continues at coordinate 6,522,590 of AP025043.1, forward strand.
CATGCAAGGAATTAATGCAAGTGTTTATGCAGACTCTACCGAGAAGTCAGACAAGAAAATGTTGCATCAGAAGAGGCAGTTTTTGGCTTTGAACCTTTCTTAGTAATACTATCGGATCCACTCGGCTAATTAGTGAACTTAATGTCTTGAACTAACCGGCCTTGAGTGTGAACCTAGACAACAGTATTCACGCAACGTTTCCTTTAACACCTTTTTTGGTTCTCTTGTTAGTGTTCGTTTTGGCCATGAATCGCCTGGTTTCAGAAAGTTTTTAGAGAACTTTGGCCTTACAAAATTCTCTTAGAAGCGGTCACACTTCACACTTACATAGGTGTTTCCTATCAATAGTATTATGTCATACCCCACTTGACATATCAAGATATATGAACCATTAAAAATCTTAGCTTACCCTCACTCCTCTGCTGACATCACTTTTGTTTAACAGAATGGGTAAGTGCTTACTGAACTCCATAACTTCGTTGTCCTATTGAACCAAGATTCTGGGATCTCCAGTCAACAAGGGTGGATTACCATTACAAAGATTCATGCAATTATAGGTTTTAGTACTATTCCGTTTGTCAAAATTGACATCCGATCTCTAGGCAGGCCTTTTGTAAGCAGATCCGCAAGATTCTCCTTTGATTTTATATAATCAATGGAAATAACGCATTAGAGATCAACTACTTAATGGTATTGTGTCTCCGACGCATGTGTCGAGACTTACCATTATAGATGTTGTTTTGTGCTTGTCCTATAGCTGACTGACTATCACAGTGTATGCTGATAGGAGCGATTGACTTAGGCCAGCAGGGGACATCTTCCAGGAAATTCTGAAGCCATTTAGCTTCTTCTCCGGCTTTATCAAGTGCTATAAACTCCGCTTTCATCGTGGAACGAGCTATGCACGTTTGCTTCGTGGATTCCCACGAAAACAGCACCTCCACCAACTGTGAATAAATTATCCACTGGTAGACTTAGAATCTTTACTGCTAGATATCCAGTTGGAATCACTATAGCCTTCCAACACTGCTGGATATCTTGAGTATCTCATTACTCTATTTAGAGCATTCCAATGGCATCACTTGGATTACTTGCAAACATGCTCAATTAGTTTATTGAGTATGTTAAGTCTGGCCTTGTACAGTTCATTATGTACATTAAACTTCCAATTACTTATGAATACTCCAATTGAGCTACTAGCTCCCCTCGGTTCTTCCCTAAGTGTGTACTTAAGTCGAGTAGAGTCTTCGCTGGTTTCACATCAAGCATATTTAACTGTTTTAGAACATATTCAATATAGTGAGTTTGTGACAGTACGAGTCCCTGGGTTATCCTAGAAATTTTAATTCCTAGAATAACATTGGCAGCTCCTATATCCTTCATATCGAAGTTTCTCGCCAACATCTTCTTTGTGTTTAAAATGATGTCCCGAGTACCCCCTATGATTAGCATGTAGTCTACATAGAAACATACTATCGTATATGCATTCTGTGTGTTCTTATTGTAGACACACTTGTCACACTCATTGATCTTGAAACCATTAGCTAGCATAGCTTGATAAAATTTCAAGTGCCACTATTTAGGCGGACTTGTGACTTAACAAGTCTACAGATTTTGGAGTCCTGTCCTGATACCACAAACCCTTTAGGTTGTTCCATATAAATTTCTTCATCTAACTCACCATTCAGAAAAACAGTCTTCACATCCATCTAATGGATTTCTAAGTTGTAGGTTGCAGCAATCGCAACTAACACTCTTACAGAAGTGATCCTAGTTACTGGTGAGTAGGTGTCAAAAAAGTTAAAGCCTTTCTTTTGTCGATAGCTTTTAGTTACCAACCTGGCTTTATACTTTTCAATAGACCCATCCTCTTTCATTTTCTTCTTGAAAATACGATTTCAACAAAGTGATTTATTTTCAGTTAGAAGATCAACCAACTCCCAAGTGTTATTGCCTCTTTCCAGAAAGGAGCTTCTAGAGTTGACATTGCCTTAGAAAATTTTTTTGGCTCATTTTCTACTATATAGATTCAAAAATCCGGTCCAAACAAAGTTGACATTCTGGCACGATTGCTTTGACGAAGCTCCTCAACTCCTTGAGGAGTCGCCTCAAGCATTTGCTTACCAGTTCTTGTTTTTCTTGATTTTTATCTTTCCTCGGAAAGGCATCTTCGAAGAATAATGCATTTTTTGACTCCATGATAATGTTTTCATATATGTCAGGAACTTCCGATTTTTGCACCAAGAACCGATATGCACTACTGTTAGTCGCATATCCTATAAATATGCAGTCAACCGTTTTAGGCCTGATTTTAAATTGTTTTGGTTTAGGTACAACAACCTTTGCCTGACACCCCCACACTTTGAAGTATTTATAGCTAGGCTTTTGACCTTTTCAAAGCTCGTATAGGGTTTCATTCATCTGCTTGGATGGAATTCTGTTCAAAATGACATTAGCTGAGAGAAAAGCTTCCCCTCCACAAGTTTTGTGGTAAGCCCGAACATATGTACATAGCATTCATCATCTCTTTTAGAGTTCAGTTTTTGTATTCAGCAATACTATTCGATTGAGGTGAATATGGTGCCGTTGTTCGATGAATAATGTCATGTTCTTAACAGAATTCATTAAACAGTGTATCATATTTGCTACATCTTTCACAAAGAATTGCTTTAATTCGTTTGCTAAGTTGATTTGCAACTTCATTTCTATAGCCCTTGAAAGCATCAAGGGCCTCGTCTTTGCTACTTAGCAAACATACATAACTGTATCGTGTGCAATCGTCGATAAAAGTTACGAAATACTATTTACCACCTCTCGTTTGCACAAATTCTAAATCACACACATTGATATGAATTAAATCCAAAGGTTTAATATTCCTTTCTATTGAAGGAAATGACGCCTTTGTCATCTTCGCTTCAACACAAATTTGGTATTTTTATTATAAAAATTTAATTTGGGCAACAAGTCAAGATTAACCATATGTTGTAATAACTTATAATTCATATGACCAAGCGAAAATGTCATAAACAAGAAGACTCGAGCATGTAAATAAATTATTCTCATTAGCTTCCTGGCAAATCTTTCTTTGGTACAATAGTGATGACATTTAATTTGAACATCCTATTTGTCAAGTACCCCTTCTCCAAATACATGCTATTTTTCGAAAGAATAACCTTATTGGACTCTAACACTAGTCTAAACTCATGCATGACTAGAAGAGATCCAGATACTAAATTCTTCCGAATGTCGGGGATGTCAAATGCTTCCCTGAGGTTAGCTTTAGAACAACTTTTTCCTTGCCTTCAATCTTGGAAGAGGCCGAGTTCTCAATAGAAAGCTGTTCATTGTTCCCGGGTTGGTACTCCGTGAACATCTCTCTGTTCCCGGTGAACTTCTTGGCTATCTGCTTGCCTTTCTTGTCCACCCCATGTTGGCCCTTCTTTTTCTTGGCCTATGCGTCATGGGCCTTGGCCTGACCAGAGCTTGATTGTGGCTTTCTCTCAGATCTGCGATTGTCTTCTTCAATGTGGAGCCGGACAATCAGATCTTCCAGTGTCATTTCCTTTCTCGTGTGCTTGAGATAGCTTCTGAATTCCCTCTATGATAGAGGTTGCTTCTTAATCACTGCAGCCACCACAAAAGGTTCACTGAGTCACATGCCATCCTCTTCCATCTCAGCTACCAACATATGAAGTTCATCAACTTGAGAAACAATAGTTCGAGAATTAGACATTTTGAAATCTAGGAATTTGCCGACAATAAATTTTTTATTGTCGTCATCTTCCGTATAGTATTTCTTTTCCAAAGCCTACCACAAAGACTTTGCGATTTTGTACGTGCAGTACAAACCATACAAGGAGTTGTCCAAACAACTTAGAATATGGCTCAAACAAACATAATTGTTGAAGTTCCACGCTTCAACAGAAAGTTTGTACTGCACATTCTGGGTTTGGTCCTCTACTGGATCCACCACAGTTGGTTCCTCGGTCAGAAAGGTAGCCAACCCTAAGGAAGTCAAGAAAAACAGCATCTTCTACTGCCAGCGTTTGAAGAAGCTCCCACTGAACTTCTCCGGTTTCTCTACTTGGACCACCACAGGACCCTGGGCAGGAGGAGCATGCATCGGCACCCCAGCATTTGGTTCGATTGGAGCAGTACTCTGAACATCAGCGCCTTGAACATAGCTAGAGCTTGCGTTCTCCATTGAGTTTCTGTAAGATGTCAGACATAAACGAGAATCAATACAGAATCAATAACAATACGTCTTAAGAATTGTTTGGAATAATTCAAAGTCAGACAAAATTGACTTCTATATAGTAATGGTGAACCTGCCGAGCTCAGGGTAGGCTAGACTGATCTGCAAAATCAAGACAGTTCAGATGGCGCAATTGAGTTTGCGTCCTGAACAGTCAGCCGACCTGCCGACCTGAACTGAACAGCACTTCAGAATAATGGTTCTTTGCTATCAGCCTTCCAGCCGTGCTGAACTAAAGTCAGACTGATTAGAAGAATCAGACCAGTCCAGTCAGCAATTTTATTTGCGTTCTGGGTTGATCACCGACCTGTTGATCTCGACACCTCAGCACAAATAACCAAAAATTGCACTTTCAGCCGCTTCAGTCAAGCAGAGCTCAGCATGGCAATGCTGTAGAACAACGAATTTCCTCAGCCAAACAGTAGAGCTCAGCTTGACAATAACCTTCAAAGCTTAACTAAGCAGAGATCCGAGGTGAGTCCAGGAATCTGTTCTTAAGACGTATTGCTCTGGTATACTGTGCCCAATCGGATGGATCAATCGTCTCCCAAGATACAACGGAAGTCAGTTCAGACAAACGACACTGCAGCGTATCAAACTCTACGAACCTATAAGCTGCCCTGAACTTCTCGGACTTAATGCAAATATAGAAAGAGAAGAGAGGAGAAGAGCATGTGTATGTAGAGGAGGAGAGGAGGAGAAAGTCAGATTTTGGTTGAATGACCAGAAGGTCAGCTAGACCACTATTTATAAAGGGAAAATTCGATTAGGGTGGTTATTTGACAATTTAACCACATGCATCGGATCAGATTGTCACCGTTACATCAGATAACTGCTTTTCAAATTTGAATTATGGTTAAGTAACCGATTTTCAATTTTGAATTAAGGTTAAGTAACTGATTTTCAAATTTGAATTACGGTTAAGTAATCGATTTTCGAATTTGAATCACGGTTAAGCAACCGACTTTCAAATTATTTTATCCCTACTTTGAGCTTTATTTTCTCATTCGCCCAGTATTGTAATTGAGTAATTCCAAACCCTAAAATCATCTGCTTGTTACGTAGATAATCAAGAGTTTATTTGTTTTCACTTGTCATTAATGAAAACTAATTATAACTCAGCTCAAAGTACATTGCTAACCACAGTTTGTAACTTGGCCCGTTTCAATTTATTTCCAATTTCTCCAACATATCAAACAAATTTGAAGTACAATTTCCAAAAGGTATGGATCATTTTGGAGAGTTCTCACGAAAGCTTGAATGGCCCATTCGATTTCACTTGCGGAGCCGATGTACTGGGAGAGAATGGATGCCTTGGAATGCACAAGGATTTTTGCACAAATTTATGCTACCGTACGAGTTACTAGTATGTCAATTTGGTTTTGCCAATCAAAGTTTGTTTATCACATTCTTGCATTTTTCAGTCTGCAGCCAATGTTCGAACAAACATGATGAAGCTCTATGCCTATAAGAAGATCTTTCGCATAGACATTCAGGCGTCTCAGAAAGAATTCGAGACGCTTAAGCAATAATCTTCATTTCACTGAAGAACTCTGCGGCCAACTCGAGTCATCCCAAAAGAACATAAAACTCCATGGAAAGATTTTGAGGACTTCCGCAAGTCTTCTAAATAATCAACAAAGAAGTCAGCAGAAGTGAGCCAACAAATTATTCAAGAATTCCATGCTTAACTTAATGACAACTTGCAGGTGATTCCCGAGCTTCAACTTGATTTTGATGCAGAGCGAGTAAAGAACTATCAACTTGAGCAAGATTTAAGAAAAGGTGAAATGGATTTGAACCACTGTTGAAGTGCAGCCACAACTTCACATAGGGAGAAGTAGAACCTTCTTGCAGAGGTAGAGAACATCAAAGTTTCTGTACAAATTCATGAGGAAAACGAAAAGAAGTGGAACAAGTAAAAGACTTGAAGCAACTGCTCTTTGAAAAGGCTGATGATATCTTCTACAAGACACTTTCAGGGATGGATTATGGATATAAGGTGCGCACAGAGAGATACATGAATGCTTTTAGAATGGAATATATACACACATATACATGCGCGCGCGCACACACACACACATATATATATATATATGTGTGTGTGTGTGTGTGTGTGTGTGTGTGTGTGTATGTGTTAGAATATGTTAAGTTTTGATGATTTGCACATTTTGACACTTTGAACAAGGGATTAGGCGCTTCATGTATGTTGTTTGAAGTCAGTATACTTCGAACGCCTACATTAGGCGCTTAATGTCTCTTGGTGGAGTCTAGTACACTTCGAACGCCTAGATTAGGCTCTTTATGTGAAGTGCCTGGATCTGCGAACACTTCGAACACCTAGATTAGGCGCTTCTTGTGAGTGTTTGAAAATCAGGACACCTTGAACGCCGGATTAGGCGCTTCATGTGGCCTGTTGAAAAGTGCGAACACTTTGAACGCCTCTTTAGGCGCTTTATGCAGTCCACCAAGCCAAAAGTACTTTTCCCCTGGTTGAGCACGTACTCCTAAGTACTTTCTCTGAGAAAAAGTCAGAGTTAGTTCGAACAAGCATGAAGGGCCACATTAAGCGCTTCATGTAACTTCGAACGACTTAAAAAGCTCACATTAGGCGCTTGATGTTACTTCGAACGACTGTTCATTTTCACATCAAGCGCTCAATGTCACTTCGAACGCCTGTGCTTTTAGCACATTAGGCGCTTCATGTGACCAACGTTACAAAGGTCTTAAACTTTACCTTTTAACATCAGTTGACTCTTTGTACCCTCCCCTTTTAGTGTCTTTTTCACAGGTTCCTCTCTGCTGAAGATTTCAGGTTTCCTTTCTTGGCATTCATTTTGAAATCTCTCAAGAATGTTGCTACATGCCAAAGGGAGATCTCCAATGATGAGGACTCACCAACACGTGATGCCAAAACCCATTTATGTCAGTGCAGAGGGTTTCAAACGGGAAGAAACTTTGAAGTTGATAAAACAAGGGTTTCCTCCATTGTCTTCTCCAACTTTCTACTTTGCAAGCTCTCAAATTCTCTCAAGCTCAAGCTCTCAAGATACTTGTAATCTTTGCATATTTTTACTTTATTGTTGAGAGTGAATATTGTAAGAAGAAGAAGAGTCTTCTTCTTGGTGAGATCATATTGTGAGAGATTGGGTAGATTGTTGGTCAAGGAGCAAGGGAGCTACTTGTTTAAGATTTCTAGACTTTGAAGGGTTAGTTGATAGTGTGTGGTGCACTATTCTCCCTACAAGATTTCTTTGAGGGCAAAGAAGATCTTTGGAGGCTAAACTTCAAAGGGTTAGACTTCTTGGTTGTGGTCTAGGCAAGGTGCCTAGTTTTTTGTTTTTTCTGTATTTTGTTCTTGATTGTTGTTTCTCCCAAAAGAAATAACAATCCCCATTTCAAAATCCTTCTTGTGAAACATCAAGAAGGTAGAGGAGTAGAGTCTTTTGACTTGAACCTCTATACATACTTGTGTTCTTTATTTTCTTTCAAGTCTTTATTCTTCTAAAGAACACTTCCAAGTATTGGTTGCACTTCAAAACAAAAAATAGCCATAAAATATCCATACTTGGTGAACACACTATTCAACCCCCCCTTCTAGTGTGTTCTAAGGGACCTAACAGTATGCACACATACATACATGTGTGTGTATACATGTATAAACGTATATGAGTGCATGTATATATGTACGGGGGGTGTGTGTGTGTCTCTGTGCGTGTATCTGCGCGTGTCTGTGTGTATATATGTATATGTGTGTGTATATACATATGTGTATGTATATATCTATTTTTATATATATGTGTGTATCTATATATGTGTGTTGTGTGTGTGCAAGTCTTCTAATACGTGGGTTTTAGATTCAGGTGCCACAGACTACATTTGTTGTTCCCTAGCCTTGTTTGATTCTTCCCAACCAGTTGCCAATATAAAAGTCAAGTTCCCTAATAATCAGTTAATTGAAATTACACATGTTGGAATAGTAGCTGTGAATACTCTTCTCACCCTTGATAATTTCTTATACATACTTTCATTTGACTTTAATCTGATATCTCTCACAAAACTCACAAGAGTCAACAAGTTATCATTATACTTCCATTCTGATTACTGTCTAATATATAAACAGAAGTCCATGAAGATGATTGGTTCAGCTGAAGTCATTAGAGGGATGTACCAATTACATGATAGTCCTAAAATTTTTTTGTTCAATAAGGCCTCGGGCATTCAAAATATAATGGTGAACTCAGTGCCAACATCATCCTCTGACTCTGGACAAACTTGAGTGATTTCTTATTGCATTCAAGACTGGGGCATCCTTCTCAAGTCAGAATGAGAGAGATCCACAAGCTGGATTCATTAGTTTCTTGTCCAAGTCAAAAATTTTCTTGTATTATTTGTCCATTAGCAAAACAAAAGAGACTCCCCTTTCCCCTCTCTCATTATGTATCCAAATCAATTTTTCTTCGGTCCATGTAGATATTTAGGGTCCATATAGACACCCTACATTGTTTCATCAAATGTATTTTCTCACTATTATTGTGATTACAGTAGATTTTGTTGGTTATACTTGATGAAAACCAAATCTGATGCAAGAACTATTATACAAAATTTATGTATCTTTGTTAAAGTTCAATTTGAATGAAACATCAAAGTCATACGTTCTGATAATGGCCTAGAATTCAAGATGGATTCATTTTATGCCTCAAATGGAATCCTGTATCAAACCAGTTGTGTCCATACCCCACAAAAAAATGGTTTGGTTAAGAGAAAGCAGCAACACATTCTGACAGTGGCAAGAGCCCTTAAATTCAATGCAAGAATGCCCATTAAGTACTGGGGTTTTTGTGTACAACATGCAGTCTCTCATTAACCTTACTCCATCTCCCATTATCAATCACAAAACTCCCTATGAACTCCTGTATCAAAAGCCACCTTATTACCAGCATCTTAGAGTGTTTGGTTGCTTAGCCTTTGCCTTAGACACTCAACCTCACAAACAAAAATTTGCCCCTAGATCAAAAACTTGTGTCTTTCTTGGCCCATCACATACTACAAAAGGGTATATTCTTCAAGATTTGTCTACCAAGGACATGCTCATATCCAAAGATGTAGAATTTTATGAGTCTGACTTTCCCTTAGCCACAGCTTCATCATCTGCAACCATCCTTGTTATACCACATCCTCCTTCAGTTTCCTATTTTATACTTCATATACCTTCTTATCATGTGCCAACTCTAGTTGTATCAAATCATTCTCCTCCTACCACTTTCTCACTCACACCAGTCACACTTGTCCATCAAATAGATCTAGCCTCTCCCTCTAGAGGCTCTTCTCCCTCAGCACAGACCAACCCTATTACATCCCCATCTGCATCATCACCTTCATCAGTTGCCTCTACTCCTAATACATATGTTCCATATACCACACCTCAGCTCATCACAGGCATTGATATTTGTCTACCGTTGTCTCACTCCCCTGGACCTACAAGAATCAGAAAACAACCTCTAGACTGTAAGATTACTACTGCAACTCTCAAATGCTCACAACCTTTCCTGAGTCTTCCAGCCACACTTCACCTCATTCTCTTCATAAAAGCTTCACCTACCAAGCTTTGTCACCTCAATATAAACCTTATGTACTAAACACTAGCATGCATATTGAGCCTGCTTCTTATCTTGATGCAGCCAGCTCTCCAGCTTGGCAAGAGGCTATGCAGGCTGAGGTTGCAGCCTTAGATGCTAACCATACTTGGCCTATAGTGCCTCTTCCTGCAGGAAAACACCCCATTGGGTGCAAATAGGTGTATAAAGTCAAGCATAAATCTGATGGAACTGTGGAGGGATATAAAGCTAGGCTGGTTGCCAAGGGATACACCCAGCAATATGGCATAGACTATCAAGATATCTTTTCCCTTGTGACAAAAATGACTACAGTTAGGGTGGTTTTGGCACTTGCAGCTAGCAAAGGTTGGTGCCTGCAACAGTTAGATATCAACAATGCTTTTTTGCATGGTGACTTACATGAGGAAAACTATATGATGCCACCACCAGGCCTTTATCTTCATCAACCTAATATGCTTTGCAAGCTTGAGAAGTCCTTATATGGGTTAAGCAAGCTAGTAGGGAATGGAATGCTAAACTTACTAAGTTTCTACTGGCAGCTGGTTTTACACAGTCAAAGAATGACCCTGAAGTCTACTTCCACTTGTTAATCTTGCTAGTCTATGTGGATGATATCATTCTTTCTTATTCTGATACTCAGACCATTTATGACATTAAGCATCAACTACAGCCTTCAAAATTAAGGACATAGGTGACCTTAGGTACTTCTTAGGCATAGAAGTAGCCAGGTCACAGGGGGAGTTCTTCATCAATCAAAGAAAGTATATCATGGAGTTACTTGAGCACACATGTTTTCTAGGATCAAGGCCTGCTAAGAGTCCTATGGACACAAATCTAAAGTTGACACATAGTGACTCAGAATTGCTGAATGAGATGGCTAGTTACAGAAGCTTGATTGGCAAGCTGATCTACTTGACTATCACAAGACCAGACATTGCTTTTCATGTGACAGTTGAGTCAAAACCCTGGATTGTCCCACTATCAATCATATGAAGGCTGCATATAGATTACTGAGGTATCTAAAAGGTAGCATTGTGCAAGGGTTGATATTTCCTTTTGGGAAGCAGCTCAGATTAAAGGCCTTTGTGGACTCAGATTGGGCTGGATGCTCAGAAACCAGAAGATTTGTGATTGGTTACTGTGTATTTCTTGGAGAGGCGCTTGTGTCGTGGAAAGCAAAGAAGCAGACCACAGTGTCAAGTCATCAGCTGAAGAAGAGTATAGGACAATGACAAGCTTAACATGTGAGGTACAATGGTTGTTGTACCTATCAGCAGACTTAAAACTAGGATAACAAGTACCTGTGGAAGTGTTCTATGGCAGCAAGAGTGCAATGCACATTAATGAGAACCTAGTCTTTTATGAACGAACGAAACACATTGAGATTAACTGCCACATTATGAAGGACAAGGCACAGGATGGTGTTATCAAATTCATGCCTGTCAGAACAGAACTTCAGTTGGCAGAGGTGTTTACAAAAGCTTTAGATGCAAGAAGATTGTAGGAATTGATCAAGGCATTTGGTGTATGCAACATCTATTCAAAGCAAATCTTGAGGGGGTGTTGAAGGACCAGCTCACTGAAGCTGGAAGAACATGTGTCGAACACCCTGTAGAAGCAGGGAATTCTCGCTGGTGCTAAATGTGATGGAAGTGGCAAGTGTTGGTCACACGAAGTAGACAGTTGCTCTAGCAGTTGTGATCAATTGCAGCATGGTGAGACTTCAGACTTCCTTGGAATTTGGGCGCGAAACTGGCAGCTAGCGAAGGTTTCTGGAAGCAGTGAAGGAGGAAAAAGTAGAGCCCAGGAAAGTTTATAAACTCAGTGAAAAGACAAAAACCCCATGAACTTTATATTGTAACTGTAGTAACGATGGAATCTCACATAGTAGCCAAACGTTTGGCATATTACTTAGTTAACAGTTAAATGTTGATGAAATTTACTTAATAGCTTGTCTTTTGAGTAATGGCTCACTTACAGCCAGTAACCAGAAAAAAACTTATTACAGCAGGTAATTGCAGACATGGCGCTGACGTGGACATTTATTGATTTTTTAAAAAAGAAAATTAATTTTTTAAAAAAATTTTCATTTCTTGAAAAAAATGTTATTATTATTGTAAATTAGTAAAAAGTCAATAATACCCTCTACTTCATCTTCTTCATCCCCACCACTCTCCTCCTCCTCACATGCCGCCCCTCTCCGCCATTCACCACCACTTCCTCCTCTCCCTTGTCCACCTCCTGCTCCTCCCCTCCCTGCCCCCTATCTGCCTCCTTTGGTCTTTAATTTGTTCTCCCTCATACTATGAACCATAACACACAACACCATGCCCACTCTAGTACAGGGGACTGCAGGAGAGGTTTTGCAGCTTCCAGTGCAAATCTGATATTGGGGGCTTCTCAAAATTCAACAGAAGTTTTGTGGGAAGAGGTTTTGCAGCTGATGGATGGCAAGTACTCGGAGTTGAGTCGCAATCCAAAGCAGGAGTATTAGTACATTTCTTAAAAGAATAAATGCAGATCGAATAAGCACGTCCAATGTGCAAGGTATGGGAACTAAATGTACAGGGCATGTGGTATATATTGCAAATTCACTTTTCTTTGTCGAGAAACTGGCTATAAATGTGTTGCTTTAATTGGAATAATTATTTATTGTACAACAGTATACTTTGTTTGGATGCGCTATACTTCTTTTATTGGATTGTTCTTTTCGAAATTATGAAATAGCTTTCTTCATATTAGCATTTAGGAACTTTGTCTGCCTAGTTCTTCTAATTTTGTCTCATAAGTTAGAGGCATCATGCACGTTTAGGTTGGATTTCAACTTTATGCTTTCATGGTGCAACAGGCCAAGGATAATATGTTCCTACCTCAGCCCTCTGATATTCAAGCATTTATTATTATAGTTATTGTTATTATTTTTCGTTTTGGCATTCTTTTAGATCTTCAGAATATTATGAATTTGATAACCTGTACTACTATCTCTCTCTCTGCTTTCTTGATGGAGCCATGAGACACATCCTTCTTTCTAGTGGAACTGATGACACAACTGGCTGATGTTCTTTCTTATAAACAACAGTTCTTTTATGAATACCAGTTCGATATTCCAAGATATTCTCCTTATCCTGCTATGGATACGGCCTTCACTTTGTGCACCTTATTGTTCTTCTTCACTCTGCTTTTGCAGGTCAAACTTCACAAAAGCTGAAATTTTTGAGTCTTTCTTAATTCTATTCTTTACGGCTTAAAAGATAGATAAGTAGGAGTGCATCTCATGTCTCAATAACACATACGTCCCACAGCCATGAATCTCATTTGGTGGTGGGAGTATACACCTTCATTCTTCTTCTTAGATGTTACCAAAATGATACCCTTTGTCTTTGCCACTCATTTTGCCGATGGAAGAATTGTTGGTTAAGTTTCCTTATGTGATAAGGATTAGGAAGTCTCCTTAGGAATAGGGTTTTATTTTGGTATATTTCCTTTTAAGTGTTATTGGTTTAGGAATAGGGTTTTATTGGTTTTCCTATTAGATTAAGGTTTTGTCTAGGCTAGTTGAGTCTATAAATTAAGGGTCGGCCGAACCGTTGTAGCAACGGCGAGTGGTAGTTCGGTTTTGAGTTATTTTCCAAACATTAATAAAAGTATGTTTTGCTTTTACGCGCTGTGTTCTTGAATCTGTTATTTACTTCAATTGGTATCAGAGCAATTGTTATTACTTCAATTGGTATCAGAGCCAAGGTTGTTCGAAGAGGGAGGAACCACCGTGGAGGGTTGCCGTGAGAAGGTTGATCCCGTGAGGAGGTTGCCGTGTTCTTCGTATAAACAAGGGCCGGATTCTGTTCGACGTGTAATTAATTAAAAAAAAGGGGGGACTCCGCCGCCTTAAAGCCAAAAGGAATCGGCCAAAGGAATCGGTTGAAAAATTTCCCAAAATTGAAGGCCGAAAGAGTTGGCCTTTAAAAAATGAAAATTTTCGAAACCTTCCCGAAGGGTATTTGGCCAGCAGTGGTCAAACAGGGTTTTGATCAACGAGTTCTTGGAAGGAACTAACCACGATAGTGAAGTCGGTGAAAGTAGCGCAAGGCCCGTGAGCACTGTGAGTCAAACGCGTGGAAGGGAGGTAAGTTCTGTAACCGTTCAATGTCCGATGTTATCTCCAACCAATTATACCGTCTGGGCTATGCGCATGAAGGTTGTTCTTAGGGTTCACAAAGTTTGGGATATAATTGATCCGGGTTCGGATGATGCTGAAAAGAATGATATAGCGATTGCCCTCTTGTTTCAAGCGATCCCCGAAAACCTGATCTTGCAAGTGGGTAATCAAGAAACCTCAAAAGCGATATGGGATACCATCAAGACACACTATCTTGGGGCGGATAGAGTTCGAGAGGCGCGTCTCCAAACCCTAGCTGCCGAGTTTGATAGACTCAAGATGGGAGAAACCGATTCTATCGATGTGTACGCCGGAAAGTTGTCCGAAGTAGCAGCAAAATCGGCTACTTTAGGGCATCCCTTAGAAGATTCCAAGATGGTCAAGAAATTTCTAAACGGGCTGCCAAGATCGAAGTTTATACACATCGTTGCATCACTCGAACAATTGTTGGACCTGAACAAAATCGACTTCGAGGATGTGATTGGTCGTCTGAAAGCGTACGAGGAACGAATTAATGAAGAGACTATTAATTCAAATCCTCAAAATTCTCTCTTATATACTAGCGCCGGGGAGAAGCGAGGGTCCTCGGAGCAAAAAGGTCGTGGTCGTGGCGCACGCGGTAGGAGCCGCGGCCGGGGAAAAGGCCACGGTAGTAGAGCCGATCCCCAGCAAGGCGGCAGCAGCGCCGCAGATTCAAGCCGAGCCAGGGGAAGAGGGGAATCGCGTAGGGATCGTTCAAGTTTGATATGCTTTCGGTGTGAGAAACCGGGTCACTTCGAGAGTAAGTGCCCCGAGAAGATAGCAAGGCCGGGAGATGCTCTTATGGCCGATGGTCATGATGTTGACGAGACCATCTTTGTGCATGAGATTAATTTAAATGAGAAGAACTTGATACCGAGAAAGTTGACTTCTCAATCGATTGATGATCACGTGTGGTATCTTGACAACGGAGCTAGCAATCATATGTCGGGAAATCGATCCTACTTTTCGGAGATGAATGAAAACGTAAAAGGAAAGGTGGGATTCAGAGATGGATCGTGTGTTGAGATCAAAGGAAAGGGCTCAATAATTCTTCAAGGAAAATCGGGTGAACAAAGGTTGCTAAGTGGAGTCTATTATATACCGGAGTTGCGGAGTAATATAATTAGTCTCGGGCAAGCAACCGAAGCCGGGTGCGAGGTAAGGCTAAAGGGCGAAACTTTGTTGCTATATGATAAGGAGGGGCGCGTGTTAATGAGGGTTCCTAAGAGCCCAAATAGATTATACAAGATCAATATAAAACCGGGTGTTCCAACATGTCTTCAAAGTAAAATTGATGAAGAAGCATGGAAGTGGCACGCACGCCTAGGACATGTAAGTTTCGAAACCTTGAAGAACATGACGAGAAGAGACATCGTACGTGGTTTACCTTATATTGATCAAGAGAATAGGATATGCGAGTCGTGTCTCGTTGGCAAACAATCGCGATTACCGTTTCCTCCCAACACAAAGTGGCGCGCGGATGCAGCCTTGGAGCTAGTACATGGAGATTTGCTTGGCCCTATCACACCCAGTTCACTTGGCGGAAATAGGTATGTGTTTGTACTTATTGATGATTACTCACGATATATGTGGTCTTATTTGTTGAAGGAGAAGAGTGGTGCACTTGAGATCTTTAAGAGATTTGTTGTGATGGCCGAAAAAGCCACTTTAAAAGAATTAAAGGTGTTTCGTTCCGATAGAGGAGGGGAGTTCACCTCTATCGCGTTCAATACATTTTGTGAAGAGAATGGCATAACTCGACATTTGACGACTCCATATACGCCCCAACAAAATGGAGTCGTAGAACGCCGTAATCGGACATGAATGGAGATGACAAGGAGTATCTTGAAGGCCATGTGTGTACCTAATTATATGTGGGGAGAAGCAGTTCGACAATCAACGTACTTGATTAATCGTCTTTCCACGAGAGCCTTACAAAATAAGACGCCATATGAGATGTTCAAAGGAGAGAAACCGAGTATTCATCATATAAGAATCTTTGGATGCCTAGCCTATGCCAAGATTGAAGCGCAACTCTCGATGATAGGGCACGTCCACTAGTTCATCTTGGGACCGAGCCGGGCACAAAGGGATATCGCCTTTATGATCCTAAGACAAGGAGAATATGCATTAGCCGCGACGTTGTCTTTGATGAGAGCCTTGGATGGAATTGGGAGGATCAAGGAAACGAACATTGAAGCCACCGGGCATGTTTCAAGTGGTATGGCGTAATACACTTGACGAAGGAAAAGGACCCACATATATCTCATCGGCCCCGGAGACGACACAGCCGCCCGAGGCCGTGGACCCTTCTGCCCTGCCAAGCCCACAGCCGATGGTCCCCAGCCAGTTGGCGGACCAAGCAGCCAGGCTGCATGCCTCCAGCCCGCTAACGGAGCAGGCCGCCGCAAGCCATGCGCAGCCAGGAGTGGCTAGCGCATCATTCGCACCCGATCTAGAAGAATCTGATCCACCTCCGACAACACGTAGATCAAGTCGACCCAAGTCACAACCTAAGTATCTAGATGATTGTGTTCTTGCGTCATACATGGATGATGATGATGTTGCTTTGATGATGGATAATGAGCCAAGGACTTTTGTTGAAGCAAAAGACTCGAAGGAATGGATGATCGCGATGAAGAATGAAATAGATTCCATCAACAAAAACGAGACTTGGATGCTAGTTGACAAACCCGAAGGCGTTAAACCAATAGGGTTAAAGTGGGTGTTCAAGATCAAGAAACACGCCGATGGCTCTATAAACAAGTACAAGGCTCGTCTAGTCGCAAAAGGGTACGTTCAAAAATTTGGCATTGATTATGATGAAGTTTTTGCACCCGTGACACGTATTGAGACCATTCGGTTACTTGTTGCTTTGGCCGCGTCTTTTGGTTGGGAGATTCATCACTTGGATGTTAAGATGGCCTTTTTACATGGTGAGTTAAAAGAACAAGTATATGTGACGCAACCCAAAGGCTTTGAAAGGAGGGGAGAAGAAGAGAAAGTCTATAGGCTTTCAAAGTCTTTATATGGTTTACGTCAAGCACCGAGGTGTTGGAATACGAAGCTAGATGAGATCTTAAAGGGTTTGAATTTTGTTCGATGCACTAAGGAGAGATCGGTTTATAAGAAGACGAAGGACAAAGCTTTTCTTATAATAGCCGTTTACGTTGATGATCTATTTGTAACGGGGACAAATGCTACGCTTATAAAGGAATTTAAGCAAGACATGGCGAAAAACTTTGAGATGGCCGATTGGGCCACTTGACTTATTACCTTGGCATTGAAGTTATCCAAGCAAGGGACACGATTACGTTGAAGCAAGAAGGTTATGCATTGAGGATACTTAAAGAAGCGGGCTTGCTTGATTGCAATGCATCACACATTCCCATGGATCCCGGCACGAAGCTCACCAAGGCCGAAGGTGACCCTGCTGTCGACGCTACACAATTTCGAAGGATGGTTGGATGTCTTCGATACCTTTTGCACACAAGACCGGATCTTGCCTACTCAGTTGGAGTTGTGAGCCGTTATATGCAAGAACCAAAGGAGTGTCATAAGGCTGCCATTAAACACATTCTAAGGTACTTGAAAGGAACCACTACACTTGGAATAGTGTTTAGGCGAGGAAGCATCAAGAGACTTGTTGGGTATAGTGATAGTAGTCACGATATTGATCAAGATGATGGAAAAAGCACAACTGGACATGTCTTCTACTTTAATAATTCTCCGATTACATGGTGTTCTCAAAAGCAAAGGACCGTAGCATTATCCTCATATGAGGCCGAGTTTATGGCCGCCACAGCCGCGGCATGCCAAGCTTTGTGGCTTCAAGAATTGTTGTGTGAAATAACAAGTTGGAAGCAAGAAAAGGTTGTCATACGTGTGGATAATAAGTCGGCCATTGCACTAACGAAGAACCCCGTGTTTCATGGAAGGAGAAAGCACATACATACGAGGTATCACTTCATTCAAGAGTGTGTTGAGAATGGATTGATTGAGATGGAGTATGTGAGTGGCGACGAGCAAAGAGCGGATATCTTGACGAAGCCATTGGCGCGGACGAAGTTCAAGGAGATGCGAAGCTTGCTTGGCGTGGAAGACCTTCCGAGGGTACATTCGGAAATTAAGGGGGAGAATGTTGGTTAAGTTTCCTTATGTGATAAGGATTAGGAAGTCTCCTTAGGAATAGGGTTTTATTTTGGTATATTTCCTTTTAAGTGTTATTGGTTTTCCTATTAGATTAAGGTTTTGTCTAGGCTAGTTGAGTCTATAAATTAAGGGTCGGCCGAACCGTTGTAGCGGCGGCGAGTGGTAGTTCGGTTTTGAGTTATTTTCCGAACATTAATAAAAGTGTGTTTTTCTTTTACGCGCTGTGTTCTTGAATCCGTTATTTACTTCAATTGGTATCAGAGCAATTGTTATTACTTCAAGAATAACAGACTATAGAAAATTTGTTCCAAAGTTTACCATCAAATGTCGTGCTAGCTCGGTGAAGCTAGATGCAAGAGATTATAGTAGTAGACATGGAAGGCCATTCCACCAGATTACGAAAAGGTAAACAACACAGAGGTGAAGTCTCCTGCAGATTTGAGGAAGCCTTATGTTGGAATGAAGACGAGGGAACCGAATTGGAGGAGAAGGGGTGTTGGGAAAAAAGAAGATGGTGAATTATAGGGGGGAACGATTTGGAGGGAAATGATTATTGGAGGAAGGAGGTAAATCTGATGTGAGTTGCAAATTGCAACAAAACAAATATAAATTTTTTTTGCAGCATTACAACCAAATTCCGGTCATCAACCGGTGACCAGCTATGAGTGAGCCATTATCGACAAAGACTGGTTGTTAAGTGCGTTTTGTCAACGTTTAACTGTTAACTGAGTAATGTTCCAAACGTTTGGCTACTAGGTGAGATTCCCTCCTATAGTAACCGCGGTCTTTTCTTGTAATTTCGCATGGTAGTTGGTATTGGTAGTATATAACTTCATCCATACAATGTAGAACGTGATTTCCAATTAGAAGAATTCAAGATTTTCTCTCCATTACTTGTTCTTCATCTCTTTTTCTCGCACAATTAGAAGAATTCAAGATTTTCTCTCCATTACTTGTTCTTCATCTCTTTTTCTCTTTGATTCTTTAGTTGCTTGAGTTTAAGTGTGTTATTGTTGCAATTTCGCTAAAATCAATAAAAAAAATATTAAGGAAAAAAGAAAAAATTTAAAACACAGCAGGCACGTTTACTAAAAGCATACTGAAAATCATTAAAAAATGTACCATGTTTTTTAAAGATATGAACTCTGACTGAATGTGAACTCCCACCAGTAAATTGTATGGAAGAAACTATTCCTCGCATATAAATTTTAATATAGTCAATTAATAACTCCTATATAGTCACTCACAACTAATATATAATATAAGAGAGAGAGGCGGATCTTTTGTTTTACGAGAGTCATCACTACTAGAGATGCAATGAAACCGAACCGAGTCAAACATTTATCTTACGAGCCGAGCATGTTAGAAATATGAGTATGTTAAAACTGGTTCAAACTCGTTTAAGTATGAGCTATAGATGCTCGGTTTGGCCAGTTTCATTTTTAGGTATGCTTGAGTTTGACTCGATTATGTTTAATTGACTTTGAGCAATAAAGCACGCTTGTGTTCAATTTTCACATTTTTCATATTACCATATTAAAAGAAAAACTACTAGTTCTCCTGACTATAAAGAGCAACTCGAACTTAGCTTGATAAGGTAGGCTCAATAAGGCTCATGAGCCTTTCGAGTCAAACAACATGGTGCTCAAGCTAGGCTTGAAACTATAAACAAGCCACTCAAACTCGGTTCGAGTTCAATTAACTGTACTTTGAGCGAGCATTTGACAAGCCAAACACAAACAGCTCTTGAGCAGGCTCGGCTCATTTACACCCGTGCCACCAATATATGGTCCGTTGGCTGCACTTTAAGTACAGGCAGTTAATGACAGTAAAAGTCACCCAATAGTTGGTCATCTTCAGTCTACTTTATATTCAATTTCAGCTCCCTTTATGAGCTAGCCTTTATTTTTTTTTTGGTTAAAATGTAAATTGTATTAACCAAGTACCAAGCATCAAGGGGATGCAACCCATACAATCCAACAACATGATCAAAAACATGAGCAAAAAAAGGGTGATCACACCCAGCCCAAAAGCTTAGCCACCTAATGTATTCATGGTCCTAAAAACATGTGTTTGAATTCTATGTATAACATCCCCAATGTTGAGAGTAGAGCCCTCCATTAGTGCTTTGTTCCTACATTGCCACACAAAATACACCGATGCAGCAATGCAGTTCTTAATAGCCTTGTTCCTGAACGACTTTTTCCTCAAATTCCTGCGGCCCCAAGCCAAAATCCTGGGTAAGCAGTCCAATGTAGAAGGCAACCGTAGCCATAGAACCATAGCCTTCCAAACTTGCTTGAGCAAATGACATCTAAAGAAGATATGCCTTACTGATTCTGGATAAGGACAGAACAGACAACAACCATCAGATGGGCAAAAGATATTATCCTTCGTTCTGATCCGGTTATTAGCGGCAAGCCAAAGAATGAATCCATGCTTAGGAGTGATAGCATTGTCCCAAACCATTGGGAACCAAGGCACCAGAGACCCTTTTGCTCTAAAATGCTGGTAAGTCAGTGCTGGACGAACTTTCCCATTTAGAACCCAAGATTCCAGCAATGCTTGAGCCTGAGCAATGCTCCCCGTGCTTGAGATGATACAATCTCTGATGTCAAGCAGAGCCTTCAAAAGTGGAGAGAAGAACTGCTTTTTACAGATAGTCCAGATAGTCCACGGATTGGACTTCATCTTATACCTACCATTGATCCACAAAACCCAAAGCTGTTGCTTATGTGAGTGAAGGTCCCATAAGTTCTTGACAAGTGAAGCTTTATTCCAAGCTCTAAGCTGGAAAATACCCAGACCCCCTTCATCCTTAGGAAGACAGACCTGCCTCCAAGCCACCAGCGCCTTCTTGGACCCAGCACCATCAGTACCCCAAAGGAAGTGTAAGCACACTCTATTAACTTGATCAATAACAGAGATAGGCACAGGCAATGCACTAAGCCAAAAGCAAAATAAACCACTCAACACAGACCTGATAAGCAACATACGGCCCGCATAAGTGAGACGGGACTTCTTCCATTGATTGACTAACTGAAAAAGTTTATTTAAGAAGGGAGAATAATGTGTCAATTGAAGTTTATGCCCTGCCACGGGAATACCCAAGTACCTGAATGGTAGAGAGCCCAAATTGAAGGTTTGGCTAATTGTTTGTCCAAGAGCGTAGAAGTTGCACCCAGCAGTATAGACTTTAGACTTAGCACGATTAAGCAAAAGCCCAGAAGTGCTCCCAAATTCAGTAAGAGTATGTACTAGCAAACCAGCAGAAATAGCATCTCCCCTACAAAAGAGCATAAGGTCATCTGCAAAACTGAGACGAATTAGTTTGCACTCACTACACAGCGGATAGAAATTGAAGTCAGGATTATGCTGGAGCAGGTTTAGAGATCGAGATAAGTACTCCATCCCAATGACAAAGAGAAAAGGGGAGAGTGGGAACCCCTGCCTAAGGCCTTTCTTTCCTTGAAAATACCCAGTCAATGAGCCATTAATTGAAATAGAGAATGATGTGGTACTGACACACTGCATCACCCAGTTAATAAAAACTGGAGGGAACAGGAGCCCCTCCAAGACTTGTTGTAAGAAACTCCAACTGATACTATCATAGGCCTTATGAATGTCGACTTGGAACATACATCTAGGAGAGGCAGAAGCCTTCCCATAATCCTTCAATAATTCCTGAACTAAGAAGACATTGTGCAGCATGGACCTCCCCTTTAGGAAGCCAGCATGAGCAGGATCCATAAAATCATTCATGACTGAAGAAAGCCTCTTTGCAAGAATTTTGGCAATGACCTTATAGATGACATTGCAGCAAGAGATAGGTCCGTAATCCTGCACTCTTGAGACCTCAGTGGATTTTGGAATGAGTGCAATGACAGAATGGTTAAGCTGCTTGAGCAACCTACCATTCCTGAAAAATTCCATCACTGCATGAGTAACATCCTCACCAACAATATCCCATGCTTTTATAAAGAAGAAGGAAGAATAACCATCCGGACCAGGAGCCTTATCTTTGGGAATAGAAAACAAAGCCTCCTTGATGTCATTGTCCAAGACAGGGCACACCAAGCCCCCAGCACCAGCTGAAGAAAGTAGAGGGCCATTGTTGATGACATGAGCCAAAATAGGAGAGGACTGACTCTCAGTACCTAACAAGGAGGAATAAAAGGAGTTAAATTGATCCTTAACATGGTCCATGGAAGTAGAAAAAGAGCCATCCTGGAGCTGGATAGAAGAAATGCTCCTTCTAGCCAGATTCCTCTTAATCATAGCATGATAATACTTTGTGTTCCTGTCTGACAGATTCAGAAAAGACCCTTTGGCCAACTGAGAAAAGTACAGCCTCTCAGCATTCAAAAGAGCGAAGGTATCCTTCTTATGTTTTGCAATTCTTGCCTCAATTTCCAGTCCAGCCCCAGGAGTATTAGCAATGTCTTGTAACGAGTCAAGCTCTAGAACAGCCCTGCCGACTCTAGAAGAAATGTGAGAGAAGGCCTTGTTATTTAGCACCTTAAGTGGTTGTTTAAGCCTCTTAAGTTTTCTGCATAACCTGAACATGGCAGTACCCTGGACATCCACAGACCAAGAATTAGAGACAATGGAATGGAAATCATCATGACCACACCACATATTAAAAAATTTAAAGGAGTGAGCTCCCTGCACCCGAGGCATCAACTTCATAATACATGGAGAGTGATCAGATAGGCACCCAGAGTTCAAAAAGGTAGTAGCAACATTAGGATAGTTTTCCAAGAATTGTGCATTGATCATAACCCTATCCAGCCTGGATTTAGTTGAACCAGCACTCCAGGTAAATTTGCAACCAGAGTACTCCAACTCCATAAGACCACAGTTCATGAAGCAATTCAGTTGATCCTGAAGTTGATAATTAGTAAGCAAGCCCCCACCAATTCTTTCCTCATCATTTAGGATACAATTAAAATCCCCAAGGACAGCCCATGAAGTATTAGCTTCCTGGTAATGTAACTCCAATTCCCTCCACAAGGAACGTCTATCCACTACAGAATTAAAAGCATATACAAAAGTTAAATATAATAATCTAGAGGAAACCAAGCATTTGGCATGACAAAAGATGGCTTGTGCAGAGGTAGAAAGAATGTTGAGAGAGACAAAAGAAGGATCCCAAAGCAAAAGAATCCTTTTCCCAGGATGTTGATCAAAGTTCTCAGCATGTTGCCAACCATTGAATAAAAATAGAAGATGGCTAAAGCTCCTAGGATTGAGCTTGGTTTCCAAAATAGCAAAGAGATGTATATTGTGTTTCTTTACAAAATGTACTAAGCCTTTGAGCTTAGTGGGCTTGTTGCAGCCCCTAATGTTCCATGAGCTAATGATCATGAGGCAAGGGATACACAGAGTACCCTACAGGACAATCACTTTCCTGCTTCCTTCTATCAATTTCCTTTTTGCGCTGCTGCTTAGCATGTTTTTTAGAGGTGACCATAGTAAAACCTGGCTCCTTTTCAAGTTCCTTGAGCCTGTTCACATGGTATTCATCATAGACAGTAGTAATAGGCAGACTGAATTCCAATCGGGCTAATGGAAGAGGAGGCTCAAAAGCCGCAAGGAAAGTATCCTGCATATCATGTACCCCCAAAGGCCCATTAGCATTATGCACGGTATTTTGCAGCTCAAGTCCTTGTCCCTGAGCCTTATGTGTCACCTCCAACAAGTCATCACCATGACCTTGAGGATGATGATCAATGACACCCTCCTGTTGGCAACCAGTCTTTTTAGGTGCTGAAGATTGGACTGTGTTCTTTTTATAGCCACCATCCGCATCCACCAGCTTCGGACCCGAGGGAGCAGAGTGAACACTCTCAGCATGCCCAATTTTCCTGCATGCATCACAAAAGAGAGGAAGCCTTTCATATTCAACTATTTGCTTGATGATACGACCATTGGAGAAGTGGATGTCAAGACATTTAAGCAAGGGTTTCCCAAGATCCACTTCAACCAAAGCTCTGGCATAGCTCCAGATCTCCCTTTTTGTAGTGAGAAGGTCTGCCATCAAAGGCTTCCCCAATTGATGGCATATCTTGGACAAGAACTCTTCCTTCCAAAGAGAAACTGGAAGATTTGGAAATTTAACCCAGACCGGCACATTCGTCATCTCCTCTGGCCCAAAGTCAAAAAAAGAGGCATCTTTTTGAGAATAAGGATCCTACCATAGATGAAGTAGGGGCCAGATGACAGCACATGTTCAAGATCAGAGGTTGATTGAAATCTAAAAATCACCCAACCTGATGGGTGAAACTCCACCTTGTATTTAACTTTCCAAGCCTTAGCAAGTGAAAACACCGCCTGCTTACCAGGAAATCTCCCAGTAAAGCAGCCAATAAGACATGTCTGTAGTTCTTCATCCAGATCCAGATCTTGAATATCAAGATGAACTTGTCCAGATCTGACATCTTCCTGCTCCTTCAGTTTCATGCATGCAGCATCCCGCCTGTTTGTTGGAAATAAGGAATTCCAAGATTTGAAATGCACAGCACTCTCTCCTTGAGCAGAGACCTTGTGTTGGGAAGTTGCATGCCGTGAAGGTTGCTTCATTGGCTGGGCAGCAGCAGGGGAACCCAAGCCACCAGCATCTTCGGACCGCTGGTTAATACCCTTCTCAACCGACAAATCGCGTAAAGCAAGACCTTTCTGCTATCTTGTTACATCAGAACAGCAATTTTAAAATTCTCTCTCCTGGGGACAGCCCGATGCCTTACGAGTAGTCACATCCATCTCAGCATGGAGCTCACCAGCCAAATTCAAACAAGGGGACATTTCATCCCCTACTCTTTCATCATCAACCTTATCCTGTACATGCAGCCTGTAGCTGCCATCAAGATCATTCAAATCACCTTCATCCACCCTCCCAGCAGGACGTGAGTCACCACCTTCCGCCATGGACGTTCCTTCACCACATCCAGCAACAAGCTCTTGAACTGGAATAACGACTTGTAGTGAATTTATATCACATGCAATGTTAGATTCCACATCTCCTTCTGAATCTCCATGAAAAGAAAAGGTTTCGCTAGGGGATTCCTCAACTGACTCAGAAGACCTCGCCTTCTTTGAAGCTTTTCCGGTGACAACATTGTCAAAGCTTTTCTTTTTGAAGTTAATAGCCTTCTTTCTTGATAATGATTTCCCTTTTCCCATACTTAATCGCCAGAATCAATATCTGAACACTTATAAGAATGCATGCAGGATGCCAAAGATGCAGTAGTAGCAGAGGAAGTAGACTGAAGCACAACACCAGAGGACGATGGAAGGATAAGAACATTCAAGAAGAAAGAAAAAACAGGGGGAGGAAAATGGAGTGCCCTTCAGTTAGAGAGAAGGGAGAGAGATTCTCTCTCTAAACACATTTTCCTGCCACACTTATTTTCTTTTCGCCTTTATTTGTTTTTGTTGCTGCACAAATGAATGCATGAAAGCTGTTGTCTTCTGGCATGTACATAGACAAACTGACATAGGGAAGTTGACTTTTTTTATAAAAAAAAAGATGATATAGAATATGACGTTTTGTCACATAATATCTTAAATACAATACATACACACAAATTTCTATATTTTTTTCCTTTATGATGGGGTTGTGGTGATGGGGTTAGAGGTAGGTAGTAAAAACCTGGATCAATATGTGACAAGAGTAGATTTATTCTTCAACTCGGTTGAATGAAAGTTAGGGGCTTGGGGGGAGGGGGGGGGATAGAGAGAGAGAAAAGTTGGCAACAATGACTATTTCTCTAAACCTCTCCCAACTGAATAGAAGAAAAACTTGACAAGGTTTGGGTCTGTTTACGTTTCTAAATTTCAAGCTTTTCTTGTTGTAGTCCAGACCAGGGGGTTAACAATCCCTTAAAATTGTTTTGGGGTTCATCCTTAATGTTTTCAGAAGTGATGGAAGGTGAAGAAGATAAAAAGACACAAGGGTATTGTGATGTTGAGGATACAGTTTACATTGCAGTGGGTAAAAATTTTGAGGGTAAATCTGTACTACTGTCAGCAATCGAAAATTTTACTGCAAAAGATCATGCCTTCTTCATGCTCATCAGCCTAATTGCTCGGCTCAACTCGGCGGGTTTTCCTTTGCTTTCTTCAAATATGTTCATTAAGTTTATATCGTGATCATCAGGTGTTTGCTCAAATGATTTACTTGAGATTTTGAAGCCATTGGGGAAATCATGAATTGTTTCTTTTCTATGGGATGTCTTCACTGCCACTCTTGAAAGATAGTTATGCATACTTAAATATATATATAAAAACATATAGCGAGTGTACCAGTTGATCAACAGACGCATTATAGGTCATCGGAAAACAAACTCTGTGTGTTTCTAACGCATGTGTATGGTTGCGTACATCCGACCTTTCATATCCCACCATAGATGGTAGTCTCTAAGTCAATTGGGTAATGTTGTTGTTGTATATAGCGAGTGTAGGTGGACATATATTACACGGGTCTATGAAATTCTAGATCAGCTTGAAATAAATGAGGTTTATTTTTGTCTTGCTTAAAGTAAAAGTGACAAAGAATTCTTCTTTTAAATGTTTGGATTCAGATTCTAAAATAGATGTACCATGCTTTTTCTGCTGTAAATTTTAGTGTGGAAAACTTTGCCTTAGAAGATTGAAATGGCAGTCTATCGCCACATTTCAGCAACTTGAACACCAAAAGACGCATGAAGTTTTGGATCAGTATCTTCAGGTTCTTGAGCAAATGGGATGAGACTCCTATATCATTTGGACAAGCTCTTCCCTTAAACCTGGTTTTTTGTCCCCTTTGGATTTATATTGTTTACGTTTCCAACGGAGTCAAAGACACACACTTACTTGACTTTGGAATATGATGGAATAAAGCAAAATGATTCACTAAATTGGCTGTTCTTTAGCAGTTGATCGACACAGCTTAACGCAATTTTCATTATGGACCATCAGGAAATAACCTCTGTGTGTTTCTAACACATGGATATAGTTGTGTACATCCGACTCCCCATACCCCGCCATACGGGAGCTTCTAAAGCAATAGGGTAATGTTGTTGTTGTTCAACTTCGGTATTAATCATAAATTTACTTTGGATCATGATACCTATGCAGGTTCAGTCAGGCAAAGTTTGGATTGAAACCGACAATGTTGAAAAAGGAATTGTTCACGTTATTGCTCAGCATGGAGTTAGACTCCTGGTCATGAGAACATCTTCTGGAAAATATTACTCTGGTTTTTATCCTCTACTTTGCCATTATCGATCATGCTTGGAAGGCATATATTTATAAGAGTAATGTTCTATAACATTAATTTGGAACGTGAATGAGATAGATCAATAAAGAGAACAAAGATAGAACATGAATGAGATGCACCAATAAAGAGAACATAGATGTATGAAGTGGATCACCTCGTTCATGTAATGCATGTTGTTTTTACAACTCTTTATAAATGATACGTGCTAATCATGATGATGAATATTTTATGCTTGACCTTGTAGAGCTTAATTGCAGCACAGTAGTGATTATATATGCACTAGATTGCGGGAAATCGACAAATGTTAAGTCCACCAAAGCTCTCTTTCTGTTCCATGAACCACCTGTGTCATGTCAAAATCTGGTTCTTTTGCAAAAGACGGCTCATTATTACAAGGTACTATGATGTGTAATTTTTTCTTGCGTAAACACAGGCCGGATCTACTGACAGCCCAATGTTTGACCGTCAACCACGGGTGCTACCTCGGCATCTTGGCAAAAGAAAAAAAGAAAAAAAAAATCTGACGTGCCGATGCGGTATCCAGGTCACGGAGCGGTCAGCAGCTCATTCGGCCTAAACACCCATGGTATTCAGAAACAACAGTTCCACCCCAAAAGCCAAACAGACCACCATGGGTGGTTGAAAAGTATCCTTTACTTTGCTTTAGATAGATTGGAGTAATACAAGGTAATTTCATAGTATATGGGAAAGAAACTCATCTACTGTGTTAACAAAGGAATGGGGGTACTTCAAGAAATTTAGAACATTAAAACCTTTCTTGATGGTGCATGGTTTCAAATATAAAAGAACTGCAAATCATTTTCCATGATCAAATATACAATTTTTTTTCTTACAGGTTCGCATTTACATGGAAGACTGGATAGGCTTGAGACGGTGGATGTGAAAAGAATGCTTGAGGTTGTCCGGTGTGCCAACAGTTCTTGAAGCAAAAGTCGAAATCCTTTTTCTTGGAGGTCCTATCGTCCCAGTCCTAACACCACAAAAAGAATTTCATTTACCGACAAAAACTTCACCGACGAACCGCAGTTCGTCGGTGTCGCGTCGGTACTTTGCGACGCATTTGCGATACACTAATTTTCGTCGTTAATTGCGACGAAAATACGATGAAAAGCATTGTCGCTAGCAGAAAAGTAGTCAGATTAATACGTTCGTCGGTGTTTTGTCGGTGGTGCGTCGCTATTCTATGTGTTTTACTCGTCGCTATGTAGTTTGTAGCCTTACATCGCTATATCGTAGCTATTTTGTCGCTAAAATTCTAGAATAATGATAAAATAAATTCGTCGGTGAGTAGGTTCTTGGCGTTGTGTATCGTCGGTTTTTTTGTCGATGAAACCCGCGTGTCGCAAACGTTTTGTTTTACTTTTCATTCATATTCCGATTTGTCATTGTGTCGTCGCAGATTCGTCGAGGATTAAACACGTGTATTAATTAAGGAAAAAGAAAGCTGTGATTGGAAAAAAATATTAATTTAATAATAAAAATTTTACATTATGAAACGAAAAATTAAAAAAAGAAATCTAAAAGAGAGGCGCAGAGGGGCCGTTCACTCTTCGTCATCGGAAGAAAGAGTGGTTGCCACATTATCTGCAAACTCTCTGAGGAGGCGCTTCAGTTTGGAATATCTGAATTTCAACTTCCGCAGCCTTCTAGTCATGCTGTGCAGTTGTCTCGACTGATGTTGCATGTTTGCTATCAGGATACGGTAGTCGATATCCTGTTCCGGCGTTTGTTCTTGAGCATCCTCTCGCGGTAGTGGGCCACACACAGATATGAAACCCTCCCGCTCAACCGATGGTGGTTGGGGAGGAGGCCCTTGTGGTGGGGCACTGTTTGCCGCTCCACCACGCCTTGGGGTTCTTCTAAAACGACGCGGCATATTTTGATGTTTTATAACTTTGTATGTGTGTATATACATGTGCGGATGTTTGGGGTATAAATAGGTAATTTTAGCGACGGTATAGCGACGAACTTGCGACGCATTCTTCGACTGTTAACCAAGATGGGAATATGTGCGGGTGTGACGCTTCGTGCGAATTAGCGACGAATTAGCGACGAAATTTGTGCGGGCGGGACGGTTCGTTCGAGTTAGCGACACACTTAGCGACGAATTAGCGACGTAAACATGTTCTAATTAATTGTAACCGTTGGGAACTGAACGGACACTGCGGAATAGCGACGCCTTAGCGACGCAACATGAAATAGGCGTGAAGATAATATCGTAATATCGTACGTTGTAACCGTTGGGAACTGAACGGAATAGCGACACACTAGCGACGCCGTAGCAACGAAACGCGTCAATAGGGTGAAATAACGTCGTGCGTCGCTAGGGCGTCGGTAAAGCGTCGCTAATTTCCAATAAATTCATAATTAGTTCTCGTCGTTGTATTAAGTTTCGTCGATATGTTTAGT
This sequence comes from Eustoma russellianum, assembly GCA_036186865.1. Taxonomy (NCBI): domain Eukaryota; kingdom Viridiplantae; phylum Streptophyta; class Magnoliopsida; order Gentianales; family Gentianaceae; genus Eustoma; species Eustoma russellianum. Next base: position 6,552,481 of record AP025043.1, read on the forward strand.
AGGTTCTCGTCTTTGTATTAAGTTTCGTCGGTATATAGTTGATGTTTAGTCGGTCAATTAGTCGTCTCAAATTTTTCTGAGCCACATTTCGTTTGTATTTTAGCGTCGTCAAAATTCGTAAGAGATTAAACACGTGTTTAAATTAAGAAAACGAAAGCGATGATTAGAAAAATAAAACTTCATTAATATAAAATTATAAATAAAAAAATATACTAGGACAGTAATGGAAAAACTAATCTAAATGAATAACAGAGAGGAGCCATTCACTGTTCGTCATCCGAACAGAGAGTATCAACACTCTCTGCGCACGCCTTCAGGAGGCGTCTCAGCTGTGCAGCTTTGGATTTAATCCGCATCTGCCTTGTGTCCAGGTATTGGAGACGCTCATCCTGGTACATAATATGCTCCCTCAAGTCATCCACTGTTTTCCACAGTTCTTGTATTTCTTTATGGAGATCGCCAATTTGGCGATCCCGACGTGGCCCAAAAAGACTGAGTTCAGAGGACTCAGCCTGTGGGGGTGATTCTTGTGGTGGAGGAACCGCTGAAGAAGAGGGTTATTGAATAGGCCATCTTGCCGCTGAATGGCAACTACCACGTCGTGCTTGCGCTTTAGTACGAACCATATTTGGGTCTTTTTTTATGATTATAAAGGAGGTTTTTTTCTATGTAGTTGGGGTCAGGGTCCATCCTGTTTATATAGGGAATTCAGCGACGACATAGCGACGAAAAAGCGATGTACATGCATCGAAAGTGTAACAGTCGGGCTGTGCCGAATAGCGACGACGTAGCGATGAAACACATCGTATGCGTCGCTGTGTCGTCGCTAAGTCGTCGGTGTTTGTGTTTGTTTCCGAGATTTGTGTTTCTTGGTCATCGCGTAGTCGTCGGTATTTGTGTTTGTTTGTTGCCGGGATTCGTGTCTCATGGTCGTCGCTTATCGTCGCTATATCGTCGGTAATATAGCACGCTGAAAACCATAAAACGCAGCTTTCTTCTTCCACTCTTCTCCCATTCTTCTCCCATTTCAAACACAAAAATCATACCTTTTCTACGAAAATATAAAAGGAAGAAATCTTATTGTGTGAAATTTTGATGTTTTCCACCACCGAGAAAAGATAGCTGTTGTTATTTTGAAGGTATAGCGAGAAAATGGATCCGAGGAGGAGCGATAGAAAGTGGATGTACGAGAGAGTAAACAGCGGGGAGTGGAGTTTTAGATTTCTTGAAGGTCTCGAAGAATTTATGGATTTTGCGACGAGTAATGAAAGTGGAACGCAGATTAGATTTCCGTGTAAGAAATACAAGAACCGTAAATATATACATCCGGGTGACGTGAGGGTTCACTTATTGAAACAAGGTTTCGTGCACAATTACCATACATGGTACTGCCACGGCGAATATGAGGGGGCGTCTACATCTGCAACTGTACACGTCGAAGGGGTACCCGATCAGGTTGATGCCAAAGAAATAGGCGAGGGATCTCACAACCCATACGTGCAGATGGTGCAAGACGCAGCCGCCGGCGCATTTACGGGAGAGCAGTACTTACAAATGCAGGATCAGGATGAACAGCCGCGTGTATTCGTGGAGGAAGATCCGAACCCTCAAGCGAGACAGTTTTTTGAGATGTTGAACGCTGCCTACACGCCGCTGTATCCCGGTTGCGGTAGTCACACACAGATGTCCATGATCGGTCGGATGACGAGCATGAAGACGGAGCACCGCATGACGAAGAGATTGTACGATGGGATGTGTCAGCTAATGAGGGAATCTCTTCCCGAAGGGAACACAATGGTCGACAGTTTTTATTTGACGAAGAAACAGCTGCAGGCGTTGGGACTGCCGGTTCATAAGATCGATTGTTGTTCAGAGGGGTGCATCATATACTGGGGCATCGAGAGGATAAAGACAAGTGCAGGGTCTGTGGGACACGCAGGTGGAGAACGAACAAAAGAAACCAAAACGTGCCAAGAAAGCAATTCTACTATTTATCTCTCGCCCCTAAACTGCAGAGGCTCTACGCATCCGGTGCCACAGCTAGACAGATGAGGTGGCACACGGAGCACTACACGAAAGACGGTGAGATGTGCCATCCATCTGACGGCGAAGCTTGGAGGACGTTCGATGTGACACATCTGGGTTTTTCGTCGGAGACAAGGAACGTTAGGTTGGGTTTATGCACCGACGGATTCAACCCGTTCGGACAGTCGGAAGAGCAGTATTCGTCGTGGCCTGTAATCGTGACGCCGTACAATCAACCACCTTGGATGTGCATGAAGAAGCCGTACATGTTCTTCACTGTGATCGCACCGGGGCCTAGGAATCCGAAACAAAAGATCGACCTGTACCTGTAGCCATTGATACATGAGCTGAAGTGGTTGTGGGAGTTTGGCGTGGAGACGTTCGATGTATCGACCAAACAAAACTTCCAGCTACGCACTGCGCTGATGTGGACCATCAGCGACTTCCCGGCTTATTCTATGTTGTCGAGTTGGAGCACATCGGGGAAATACGCTTGCCCTTGCTGCATGAAGCAAGCGAAGACGATGTCCTTGAAACAAGGATGTAAGATTTGGTGGTTCGACAGCCATAGAAAGTTCCTGCCCAGACGTCATTTGTACCAAAAGAACGTGACGGCGTTCATGCCTGGCATCGTCGATAAGGACACAAAGCCCGAGCTCCTCACGGGCGCAGAGGTGCTGCAGGAGATAGACAGTTGTGGATTCATGGGGGTCGCTGATGATCCGGACGGCAGTCACAACGCAGACCTGGCTCGTTACTGTATCGGGTGGAAGAAGAGAAGCATATTCTGGGAGCTTCCGTACTGGAAGAGCAATATGATCCGACATAACCTGGATGTCATGCACATTGAGAAGAACGTGTTTGACAACATTTTCAATACAGTGCTGAATGTGCCAGGAAAAACAAAAGACAATATGAAGGCACGACTTGATATGCGCGACCTCAACATGCGATCGGAGCTGCATCCCGTTGGCACATCTTACATGCCGAAGTCCTCTTACACGCTGAATGTGGAGCAGGTCAGTGCGTTGTTAGCGTGGCTGGAGACGGCTAGATTTCCTGACGGCCATGTTTCGAACCTGTCTAAGAACATCGACGTGAATAAACGCGGTTTGCACGGGATGAAGAGCCACGACTGTCACGTGTTCATGCAACGGTTGATGCCCATTGTATTCCGCGAGCTGCTTCCAACCAATGTATGGGAAGAACTTACCGAGATGAGTCTCTTCTTCAGATGTCTTACATCCACGAGACTCAGGGCGGATGATATGTCAAGGCTGGAGGGCGAAATCCCATTGATCATTTGCAAGCTGGAAACTGTATTCCCTCCGGCCTTCTTTGATTCAATAGAACACCTGCCAGTTCATCTACCATATACAGGTGGATGTATCCGTTCGAGAGGTACTCTTATTTATTACGGGCCGTTCTTATGTTTTAAGCGCAAGCATTTGAACAGATATTCCCTATATGAACAGATATCTCAGGCATTTGAAGCTGAACATCAAGAACAAGGCGAAAGTCGAGGCCTCGATATGCAATGCCTACCTGACGGAGGAAGCCTCGACCTTCGTGTCTCGTTACTTCGATCCAGATGTCCCGTCGAGGTGCAGAGATATTTCCCGGAACGACGACGGCATTTCCAGATCCGGTGTCCTCCCGATATTCACACATTCGATCAGATTTCACGGACAGGGAAAGGAAATGATATTGGGGGACAGCGAGCTGAAGACTGCTCATTCTTATGTTCTGCACAACTGCCTTCAAGTCGACCGTTTCCAGAGGTATAAACGATATCCAATTTTAATTTGTAAATACCTTGCACTACTATATCCATTATACTACAAAGATATACAGGGTACTCATTTGTAATTTGATTCAGCTTGTTCGTTGATTTATTGCAACACCGTTCACGGGTATATCGAGCGATGCAATAAACAATGAGTTAGATGCCAAGTTTGCTGATTGGTTCAGGTGGCATGTAAGTTTACATATTTGCCGGTTACGTGTACGTCATGTGATACGCATTTATTGCCCCGCTGATGTATACTTACTTGTCGTTTTACAGGCGAGCAAAGGTCATCTGGCTGACGATGAGTACGGTTACATTCTGACACCAGTAGCCGAGGGTCCATTGAACAGAGTCACGCGCCACGATATGTGTTTTGTCAACGGTTATAGATTCCACACAGTCTCCCATGCCAGCCGAAAATCATCGGAGAACAGCGGAGTGTGTGTCAAATGGTATGACAATAGCCCGGACGAGGATGACTTCTACGGCTATCTTACTGACATCGTCGAGCTCGAATATCCCGCATTGCCTATAAAGCGGGTGGTGTTATTCAAATGCGAATGGTACGATCCAACTCGGGAAGGTTATCGCGCTGGCACAAAGGTTCATGACCGATATAAGTTGGTAGACATACACCAAGGGCGATGGTACAGAAAGTACGATCCATTCGTTTTGGCTAGTCAAGCGTCCCAGGTGTAATATCTATCGTATCCAACAACGAGGATGAATGCGAGCTCAAAAGACTGGCGAGCCGTGTGCATAGTGAAATCGAGCAAGTTTGATGTCAGTATACAGCCAGGTTCAGATGGCACGGATGCCGTATTTCAAGAAGAAAACTCGCCCGTTCTGGATACGACACATGTTGAACTGCACAACCTCCCTCAAAATGACCCCAACGACGGTTTCATCGAAATTCATCTCAACATACAACCGCCTGACAATATTGAAGATGTAGGCGAAGACGAATACGAGGATGAAGAGGACGACGAGCATGTAGATGAAGATGAAAATGAAGATGAAAATGAGGATAAAAATGAAGATGCGTATGAGGATGCGGATGACAATGAAGATTGAGGTTAGTCACAATTTCTTATGTACCTCATTAGGCGAAAGTGTGTATATGTTGATGTACTTATACACATGTATATACATATGTCGGTAAGTACTTTATATTTTCTATTATTTTTTTTCCATACTGATGGCACCGACAAGTTACCGACGAAACCAATCGTCGCAAATTTGAAATAACGACGACACAGGCAATAGCAACGACACAGTAATAGCGACGGACTGTCGTCGCTAGCGCGTCGCAAAATTTTCGACTAAAAGCTGAAATCCCCCTTCTTCTTCCCCATTTCTGCGTTTCACTCCTTTCCCCCTTCCCCAAATTTTCAACGAAATTCCTTCGCCTCCTCCCCCATCTTCTCCGGCGAATACAGCAGAGGCTCCCGTCGCCTCCTTCCCCCATCTTCTCTGGCGAATACAGCATAGGCTATTTAGGAGGTTAGTGCGTTTGTTTTTATTATTTTATTTGTTTTTATAGGATCTATTTTGTTTGTGGATTGTGCCGCTTGTTTTCGTTGTTGTTATATACTTGAGAGCAGTTTGGGAGGAGAGATTGTGCTGAGGTGGAGGGATTCGGGCTGGGTGGGGTGGTGTGGGGCTGGATGGCGGAGGGGATGGCGGAGGGAATGGCGGAGGGGCAGTGGTGTAGCTTGGGTGTTGGAGGGGATGGCGGAGGGCATGGGTGGCTGTGGGGCTAGGTGGGGCTGGGTGGCTGTGCGTGGGGTCCGGTGGGGTGTGGCTATGCGTGGGGCTGGGTGGCTGTGGGTGGAGGCCGGGTGGGGCGGGGTGGCTGTGGGTGGGGTCCGGGTGGGGCAGGTTCGGCTGGATAGGGCGGGTTCGGCTGGATGGGGCGGGGGTGGGGAGGAGGTGGGGCGGTTTATATATGTATTATATATATATGTATGTATTATATATATATATATATATATATATATATATATATATATATTCGGTGTATATATGTATTATATGCACACACACACACACACACACACACACACACACACACACACACACACACACACACACACACACACACACACACACACACATATATATATATATATATTCGACCATTAAGTAATTTTTGGCTTAATTGACTTTAATTTTATCAATAGTATGTTTCAATAGTTAAGATATAATATGTGATGAAATATGTATAATATATATGTTAAGATATGAAAATGAATAAGTTTTGGATATTACATACTATTTTGCCTTGCATGTACCGAAAAAGGGCTGTTGGTGACTAGGGTGCGTATGCACCAAAATTGTTGTTAAGGTTGAATTAGTAGAAATGTGGTGTGCTTGGCCAATGAATGATGCATGTACAAACTGTTTTGTAAGAGGTTTGCATATGATTTTCGGTATGATACTAGTTCAAGATGTTTACTAAGCTCGAGAGCTGGACATACATTTGTCTTTGGAGAGGCCATTAAGGCCGGAAAACCTCCGATAAACGAATAGGTCATGCCGAAATTTTCAAAATTATTAATATCTTGCATTAAATGTATGCAAACACTTGTCATTTTTGGACATCTTATTTGTCTGGCCAACCGGTGTCCTAAACTCGTTGAATGTGCCTTTTAAATTTTTCACCCTTGCAGATCTGATGGCTAGTGAGGGTTTTCCGACTCGATCTACACATGACATGTCAGGAGAGTTTGATAGGTTCCTCTCTCAGCATGAGCAGCTTGGGTCGGTTTCGACCGCAGCTCTTGCTGCGGACGCAGACCTTTTAGGGTCTGCCGAGAGGTCCGCACCCCCCCGATCTACGCCGCCACCCACACCTACCGGTTCAGCACCTCATCCGGCGTCTGATGCGGCATCGGACGAGGGTGTCATACAAGGGCGTCGTGCCCTCCCTTGGTCATATGATACCTATACGTAAGTAATAATTTATTAATTTAAGTAGTATATGTGTTCATTTGCCTTTTTCTTTTTATTTTTTCTTTGACTTGGGAGAGGCCTTTAAGGCCGGGATACCTCCAATAAACGAATAGGTCATGCCGAAATTTTTAAAATTATGGATTTCACTAACATATTTTATTTCATTCTTTCAGCAGGAGGAGACGGGGGAGTGGTCAGCCTCCTACGATCTCTTCTACAAGACGCATCGGAAGAAAGCCTCTGACGGAACGGAGGACTGGATCACGGCGAAGGCGCGCGACATCAATGTAAGTAGACTACGATATCATTTGTTTTTTCCATAGTTTGTTTTATTGCTAAACCCTAAACCCCAACAATTCTTATTCTCATTTCAGGACGAGTACAACAGACTACTCGCACTTAGGGGAGAAGAGGCCGACAAGAACCGCGCTTATGAGGATGCGGTTCGGACCGTCGGCCCTCAGAATAAGAAGAAGAGGGAGGTGTACGGGGTCGGATCAGCAGCGCCGCGATTCTTTCCCGAAGTTCTGCATGCAGGTGCTTCCTCTGAGGCCAGCACCTCCGCGCCTTCTCCGCCCCCAGAGAGTCTTTCGCGCCTGGAATCAGAGCATGCGGCGCTGCAGCATGAGGTGGAGACCATCAGGGCGCAGCATGAGGAGAGCGTACGAGCACTGCGGTCGCATCTGACTCAGACCCAGCAGAAGCTGCAGCAGTCGCTTCAGCAGGAGATTCAGCAGGTGGTTGAGCATACGCAGCAGCAGACGATGCAGGTGCAGCAGCAGACGAACCAGCAAATCTCGCAGCTATCGCATCTCATCATCTCTATGATTTCCAGCTCCTCGCAGCCTCAGCCTCCCCCTGATGGTCACTCTTCTCCGCATGATCCCCCTCCATCTTCCTCTGCATAGTATTTCATTTTTTGATTTTTCGTACAGTCTATTTCGTTTATTGTATTGAGATATTCTTTGTACTTTTATATTTTATATGACATTTATACGGATTCTATTTCGTTTGTGTTGTTTACGAACTTCAATACGCAAGTACTGTATTTCGGTATAACATTCGTACAAATGATTTAATATACAAAATATTTTTATTATTATAAAAATTAAATAATAATAAAAACTATTTAATTAATAATATATTGTATTATTTATAAATTAAAAATATTTAATATTTAATATTAAATTAATATTAAATATTAAATTATAAAATAGCGACGAACCTGCGACGAAAACGAAATGTCGCATACCGGAAATAAAAAAAATCAAAAATTTAAAAATAGCGACGAAAAAATATACCGACGAAACTTTGCGACGAAATAATATGTCGCAGAAAGTAAATAAAAAAATAAAAAATTATAAAATAGCGACGAAAACATACACCGACGAAACAACGACGGCAGTAACTGGTCGCAGAACTGACAGTTTTTTGTCGCAATTGTGCGACGCAACACAGACAAAATTTTTCCGTCCCAATATAGCGACGCTTCACCGACGAAATTCACTTTGCGACAAGCCGTATCGCGACCAACTTTTTTCGTCGCTATTGCGTCGCTAAATGTCTGTAACGACGACATAGCGACGACTTTTGTCTGTCGCTATATGTCTTTTTTTTTTTTTTTGGTGCAAGGAGCAATGTGCCATCAGTTCATCTATTGATATCGTTGTTGTAATCGTCCTATGGTTGTACCGATAAGATATTCAACATAACATGTCTTTCCTATTATTTTTAAATTTTGCGACACTCTTTTCCAATCGACTTGTTTTCCCTTTTTCCCCCTTTCTCTTTGTTTTCCTTTTTTTTTCCTTTTTATTTCACTTGGAACTACTGAGGGAGGGCTTCGCACGGGCATTGTAGGGGTAACGCCTACTAGTATACACGTGTGTGTTTAGATTACTTTATAATTCACCAATGTAATTAACATTGCACATAGTATGGTAACGGGGCATGTTTTCAGTGAAAACAATTATTATAGGAGAGATACAGTTATAGAGAAATTAGTTTGTAAATCACTGTTTTTCTTGTTAATGTATGCATCTTTATATGGCATCACACTATTAGGTCACTCTTTTTTATTTTCTAAACAACATAAAATCTCTTTGTTTTTTTTATTTCTTAAACAACATAAAATCTTTCGATACATTAATAATATAAAAAAAAAACTCGTGAAGGCGACCCCTTCTCCGTGATTCTCTCTACGTGCACAGCCTGAGAGTACCAATTATTCCATGTCCATAGGACGTACATGAAAAAAAAAATGTATGGGTGCTGTGATTGTATGTAATTAGATGATTCCTAGTGTAGGATTTTAATTTCGACCTGTTATTTAAATTTAGTTCTATTGTGAATCTGATAAATAAAACAAACCCTAAAGTTATGCACTGTAACATATGTTTCGATTTATATCTTTTGTTGGACTCTACGTGTCAGGTTCTCTGAGATCGGGGAGTTGAACAATCCTTTCGTTCATATACTAGTACATTTTTACTTTCTACCTAATTCAGATTTCCAACCATTTCAAACTGAAACAAATTCAAGTCGGCATCCAAAACAATACTTAAAAAAAAAAATTCCGAAGCACTAGTCTCCCAACTTTGAGCAGAGTATAAGAAGGGACCAGCGCGATCTGATGTATGCAGTTTTACCTTACACTTAATATAAGAGTCTGTTTTTGCGGCTCAAACATGTAATTTTAATGTCATAAAACAACAACCTCATCAGTTGATCCAACGTTAGCCCTCTAAAACGTTACCGGAAAAAAGAAAGTGAAAAGCAAAAGCCGCATGGCCAATTGCATTTTTATTGTGATTGACATATTCTAAAATGCTCTTATCACAAGTATTAACAGCACCTTCTTAACCAATAAAATTCACAAGATGTATGTAGATTAAAAAGATCACCAACCTTTACTTATATTCCCCTTAAAGGATATACTACTATATTAAACTATAACTTTTCATTTATTTCAGGGATAACACAAAACTTATTGTCGTGAAGATTCGGTCAAAATTATTAATTAAGGTGCTGCCATTCTCTGGTTTGTTGGTCTGAATAAAGGGAAAGAGGGGACAATTACAGAGGATGTATCAGAACAACGTAGGCGCATCAAAAGAGAATTAGCTTCCTCTTCTGCTTCCATTACACCGCCTAAATTTATTTCTCCTCTTTGGTAAGGAAATTTCTTGGTATAGTGTTCGTGTCATGTTTGATAAGTCAATTCACACGTAACATGGATTTGATTTGATTTTGATCCGAATATACGAATGTTAAACTAAGATATGTAAACAGTATGTTCGTTTCGTGTCGAATTGATATGTCAGGTAAAAAATTGGCAATATAGATGAAAATTGAGACTTTTTCATTGCCAAAGACTTTTTACGGCCATGTGATCTCATTCAATTCTAGTTTTTAGGCACTTACCCCAAGAATCCGTTATCTATCAAACTTACAAAAAATAAAGAAAAAAAGAAAAACTATAACTACAAAAAATCCACTTGATATTAATTTTTTCCTTTTTTTGGCTTGAGTGAAAGACGATAGTTGAGGAATTTTTCAAACAACTAGAATTGAGTAGAATAGTCCTAAATATATGCTTGACCAAAAACACGTATTCTTGCAAGAAGTTCCAAGTTACTAGGATTAAGTAAAATTATCCTAAATATTCGAGACGGCCAGAATTTTGGTGTAGTTGAACCTGTCACCCTCATTCTCCACAGCGAGGGGGAAAAAGATTCTCAAGCATTTAGAGACACCATACACCATTGTTCATGAAGAATCGTATAATTTGATTCATTGAATAAAATTGTTTACAGAGTATGCGTACATATAGACTTATACAACAACCTACTCCCTACAATTAAGTGATAAAAGTTATCTACAAGTCTAGTAATATCTACAAGTCTAGTAGGATAATATACAAACTAACAGACTTAAATATATCAAATATCTTAACCAATAAACAATATCTTCCAATACTCCCCCTCAAGTTGGCGCGTGAATGTTAAGAATGCCCAACTTGCTCAAAAACTGACGAAATTTGTCCGGACCAAGAGCCTTGGTGAAACCATCAGCGAGTTGTAGAGAACTCGAAAGCTTGGACGGTTTAATGAGCCCATTGAGATAATGTTGACGAACAAAATGACAATCGATCTCGATGTGTTTGGTGCGCTCATGAAAAACAGGATTAGCCACTATATGCAAAGCAGCTTGATTGTCACAATGAAGAAGTACAGGCGCAGTAACCGGTACACGAAGATCACCAAGTAGACGACGTAACCAAACAATCTCACTAGTCGCATAAGCCATGGCACGATATTCAGCCTCAGCAGAAGAACGAGAAACAACAGACTGTTTCTTAGACCTCCAAGAAATGGGTGCCGAACCAATAAAGATTAGATAGCCAGTAGTAGACCGACGAGTAATAGGACATCCAGCCCAGTCAGCATCAGAATAGGCTTGAAGACATAAAGACGTATCAGCAGGAAAGAAGAGCCCTTGGCCAGGAGCACCTTTAAGATATCTTAGCAAATGAAAAACAGCAGCAAGATGACATTTGCGTGGCATATGCATAAATTGACTAAGCGTATTAACTGCAAAGCAAATGTCAGGACGCGTAACAGTAAGATAAAGCAAACGGCCCACAATGCGACGATAAAACGACGGATCATCAAGAAGCGGATTAGAATCAGAAAAGTGACACTTCTGATCCATGGGAGTGCCAGTGGGGCGACAACCAAGTAGTCCACATTCCATGAGAATATCAAGAATATACTTACGCTGATTTAGAATCATGCCAGAAGAAGAACGTGCAACTTCAATGCCAAGAAAATATTTGAGGGGACTCAGGTTCTTGATTTTAAAACGATGATCAAGATACGCTTTCAATGCGTCGATGCGAGAAAGATCATTACCAGCCACGATAACATCATCAACATAAATTAAAACAGCAACAAAAGAAGAATCAACAGCCAAAACGAATAAAGATGCATCCGCTTGTGACTGAACATAACCGAGTGAAAGAAGCGACGTAGTAAATTTGACATACCAATTCCGTGATGCCTGTCGCAAACCATACAATGACTTACGAAGCTTAAAAACATGATTCTCCCCCTGACGAGAAAAACCAGGTGGTACGCGCATATAAACATCCTCCGTAAGATCACCATGCAAGAAGGCATTGTTAACATCCAATTGATGAACATGCCACCCACGAACAACAGCAACTGCTAAAAGACACCGAACAGTGACCAACTTGGCCACAGGAGCAAAAGTCTCATGAAAATCAACTCCCTCAACTTGAGTATACCCCCGAGCTACCAAACGTGCTTTATAACGCTCTATAGTGCCATCAGGATTATATTTAATTTTGTAAACCCACTTAGAGTCAATAGTGCGTTTACCAGGTGGCAAAGGAACAACAGACCACGTATGATTGGCTTCAAGAGCAGAAATCTCCCGTTGCATGGCATCACGCCAATGCGCATGTTTAACTGCCTGGCTAAAAGAAGTTGGCTCATCCCCAGAGGTGATGGCCGCAACATAACCATAATAAGACTTGGATAATCGAGCATATGAAAGAAAACTAGATAAGGGAAATACCGTAGAGTTCGCTGTAGGAGCAGGTGAGGCCGCAGATGGAACAAGAGAAGGTGGTAACGCAACATCAAAATCTGTAAGACGACGAGATAACTGACGAGAACGTAAACTACGGGCTGGCTGAGAGGAAAGACCAGGACAAGAAGACGCAGGCAAGAGACCAGCCGAAGGCAATGAAGCTTCGGCTGGGCTTGGGGGCGAAGGAACTGAACCATCCGAAGGCAATGACACTTCGGCTGGGTGGAATGGCGGGCTGGAAGAAGAAGGACAATGACCAGCCGAAGCCTCAGTTTGGGACACAGCAACCGGTGGCTCATCATAAACCCAAGAAGGGGACATGGGACCAATAGTGGGATGACAAGTGGCGTCAAGAGAAGAATGAACCGCGAATGGAAAAACAGTTTCATAAAAATGTACATCACGACTCACATAAAGCTTACGACTAGAGATATCAAAAAGTTTATAACCTTTTTGTGACGGAGGATAACCAAGAAAAATAGCCGGAGCGGAACGCGGAGCAAATTTATCACGAGAACCATGAGAAAGATAACCATAACACAAGCAACCAAAAACACGAAGATGAGAATAACTAGGAACACGACCCATTAAAAATTCATACGGTGTCTTATGTTGGAGTATAGACAAAGGCATACGATTGATGAGATAAACAGCAGTAAGAATGCATTCCCCCCAAAACGCTATAGGCAAATGCGCGTGAAAACGCAGTGCACGTGCAACTTCTAAAATATGACGGTGTTTACGCTCAACAACCCCATTTTGTTGCGGGGTGTAGACACAAGATGTTTGAGCCTCTATGCCATTATCAACATAATATGTAAGCAAGGATGCCTGGGTAAACTCTAAACCATTGTCACTGCGCACACGTTTGACTGTGACGTTAAACTGCGTATGTACCCAATGGAGAAAATGCAATAAAGAACGACTAGTTTCGGACTTAGATTTCATCAAATAGACCCAAGTATTACGACTATAATCATCAACAATAGTCAAGAAACAATGTGCACCAGAAAGACTAGCTGTTTTATATGGGCCCCAAATATCACAATGAATGAGATCAAAAATTTTCGTACTTCTGCTAGTGCGAATAGGAAACGGCAAACGAGTTTGTTTTGCGCGACTACAAGCATCACAAAACATTTCTTTATTTGAAACAACAATAGACGGCAGGAAACGAAACTTAGAGAAAGGAAGATGACCCATGCGAGAATGCCAGATAGAGTCAGTACATTTCATGGAGACGAAACTTTGACTAGCTGACGATTGAAGCAAGCAATACAGACCATCGCGTTGCCTACCCACTCCAATCAGCTTTCTCGATGGCATTTCCTGCACAAGACAAAAATCCAGACCAAAAGTGAGTGCACATTTCAAATCCCGTACCAAGCGACTGACAGAAATCAAGTTAAAGGCAAATTCTAGAACACCCAAAACGTCATATAGAACCAAAGAAGCAGAAAGCTTCACTGTCCCTATGGCACGTACGGCCACATGAGTGCCATTAGGGATTTGTACCGTAGCTGTTATCTTGTCAGTGACAAGTGTAGTGAAAAGGGACAAATCATTAACAATGTGCGCATTCGCTCCACTATCAAAAATCCAAGAAGTAGGCGAAAGAATATCCATACCCGACTCATGCTTGTCTGCCACTGAAACAGACTGTCTAAAATTACCTCCATTTAATTGTTCAACAAACTGAGCCAACTGATGCTGCTGTGCAAGAGTGAGCCCCACAAAGGATGGAGGTACCGCAGGGTTGGAGGACGCAGCGTCCGGTACTGAAACAGGCGGCGACAATGCAGTCGTGACAATCGACTGACCAGCCATTGACTATTTTGGCAAGGAACAAATAATAATGGACCAAAGAAATAAAAAAAATGAAGGTCGACTTGCTCCAGTCGACTGTGGAAGGACAAGAACTAAATGTGAAATTCAGCAGGAATAGAATTGTCGACTGCACAACTGGAACACAAACAGAAGATATCACCCGCAACGGAAATGAAGCAGGAAGGAAATGATAGCCGACGACTTGAAAGCAGGCTGACGAAGCAAAAACGATGGAAAAAACGAATGCTTCAAATGACGACGACGAGAAAAGCGACGACAAATTTGATTAAATCAAATTCCTGCTCTGATACTATTAAGAATCGTATAATTTGATTCATTGAATAAAATTGTTTACAGAGTATGCGTACATATAGACTTATACAACAACCTACTCCCTACAATTAAGTGATAAAAGTTATCTACAAGTCTAGTAATATCTACAAGTCTAGTAGGATAATATACAAACTAACAGACTTAAATATATCAAATATCTTAACCAATAAACAATATCTTCCAATAGTTCATCAATAGAGTTAAACGGCAAAAACTCTTCCTAGTACATAGTTTAGTTGGTACTTAGATTACGATTTCGATTCCAGAGACGTACACAGTGTGGGTGTTCCACTGCTAGTAGATCCAAGTTCTAGTTTGCAGGGGACAGGTGAGTCATTACGTAAGTCATCACCCAATCTGTCGCCGATCTCTTGATTTACATCCTCCACAATGCTCCTTAGAGCTAAGACCGAGGCACCTATAACGAGGGATTTCGGCTTTTGCTCCAAATTAACTGGCAAAAAATGAAAGGTTGAACCCCAACCAGTAAGGGTCCCTGCCACACCTAGTCCCCTCCCAAAGGTAGTGTAGGGATGTAAATCAGGTATCCAACGGCTCGCTAGCAAGAGCTCACAGTAGTCTGCATAAGAGCCTCCAGCACTGAAAGGTGTTCATCCATTGTGTGGGTGGGTTGGGGGGTACAGCTGAATATGTCACATTCTAAGCTGGGCGTTAAACACAAGGAACATCAAATTAAATCATCCAACTGGTGCATATGCAACTGTAAATTCCATTAGTTCCACTGTATTAAAACAAACAAAAAGAAAAAAGAAAAAAAGAGAAGATCCTATAAGCAATTAATCAACCTATCTTCACCACCTCTTGCTCGAAAATCAGTCTCTACCGTTCAGGTGGAAGAAGAGCAGTCTCAACTGTTCCTAGTAGCCCACCAAATATTCACTTTCTTGTTATGCAAAATCCATAAATTTGAATAACTTAATTCTTGATCTGGTGAACAAATTCATCACCAGAAACTGTTGAATATTGCTCTACTTGACTGATATCATCCTCATCATCAACTGGAGCAGGAAGATTAAGATCTATCAAAGCTTCTCCACCAGACCTTGAACTAAAAGACTGCTTATTAGAAGAAGGATTCAAACTTGAAGAAGCACCATGTGATCTCTTGTGTCCACCAAGAGCCTGCCCAGATGAAAACACTTTAAAACACACTGGACATTCATGTATTTTCTGCTCCTCAACTAATAAATTTGAACCAACTGCATTTCCTCCTCTGCCTTTCTCTTCTGTGGAATTAAAATTGCTCAATTTGATTCTCTTGTGACTTGCTCTGTGACCACCTAATGCTTGATAGGACCTAAACACTTTGTCGCATGTTTCACATCTATACTTACCTCTACTTCTATTACTTTTTGTCCCTTTTGCCTCCACCCCTGATTCTTGATACAGACGTTTACTTTGTTCCTTCTTTTCTCTTTCTTCTGCTTGTTCTGATTCTTCTTCTTCTTCTTCTGATGGATCAATGTATTGTGTTCTAATCCACTTGTCTCTAGATAGCATCATTAAACAATAGGCCACATCTTCTTCTGTGGTGGTTTCTGAGATTGAACTCAATGTCTCTGCCTCAATTGATGATGGTGATTCCAAAGGGCTATTCTTTAGCTTTTTCTCAAACTTGGGTTGCAGAAAGATTGAATCTTTGCAAAAATTATGGGTTGTACCTGATGAAATTCTTGAGCTTCTAATTCTTTTAGTTTGTATCTTGGAAAAAAGATCTCTTGATGACTCACTCCCACTCTCCCTGTCTTGAAGAACAACAGAGCCAGAATTGAGCTCATGATGATCCATCAAATGGCTGATTTTCTTTAAATTCTCCCTTGAATCATGTGATGAAAACATCTCTTCATCTTCTTCTTCTTCATCCTCTTCTTCTGATGATGTGAAAGAAGTTGAAGATGGCAAAGATTCTTCAATCTCTTCTTCTTCACTATCTTCTTCTTGAAGCAGCGTATTAGGCTTTGGTGGTGGAAAAAGATTCATCATATGAGATCTCACATGCCCACCTAATGCTCTGCCATTAGCAAACCTTCTCAGGCAAAGCTTACACTTGTGCTTTTCCATGTGTAAAGATTTCAAATCAAGCAAGAAATCTTGAACTTAAGCACACAGATTCTCACCTTTTGTGTGTGTTTATGCACTTGCTTGTTGTGATGTTCTGTTTTTTTCCTCTCACTTTTTTGAAGTTTAAAGAGAGTGGAATACTAAGAGGAGTAGGTAACAAGCATTTCTTTGCATAGAGATATATACAAATTTCAAGAGGCAAAAAAATTTGGCCCTTTTTAAGATTCATGAATTTAAGATTGGATATTCATAATTATTTTTTAGGGGAATTGAAGGAAGAGTGCAAAAAAAATATCTTTTTCTCTTTAAAACGGCAAAAAGCAATAAATAAGCTATGCTTAATTAAGGCGGTGGGCCTGGAGCACGGTTAAGATTGCTATTCTGTGACTTTGAGGTCACGGTTTCGAATTGCAGAAGCAGCCTCGTACACAAAATGTAGAGTAAGGTTCCATACATCAAATTGCGAAACGGTCCGGTCCATTTTCAGACCTTACGCACTTACGAAAGCCTAGTATACCGGAGACGTGTTTTTAATTAAAGCGTGTGCAAGAAGACATGAAACATGCGAGCCTGTGCATTTATCTCCCTTTGTATCTTTAAAGAAGTCTCAACTTCTAGCCTTTTCATTCCTTCTCCAAAGAAACGTAACATCAAATGGTCCTGAAAAGAAAAAGTAATAATAAGATATCTAAATACATTTAGTTATTATATAATACACTGGAGGGTGTCATTAAGAAAATGCATCTATATATATTACACCATAAGTCCATGCATCTACTGCTTGGTATATTGAAGAAGTTGAGAAAAATAGAGTCAAAAAAGTGCCGGTTTTTTGGTATGTTGCAACCATATGTCACCCTTATGGGTGACTAAATAGTTTATAAATCACAAGTATATATTTGTCTATTTGTTCATAATCATTCATGAAGAAAATATAAAAGAGCATTCTGTAGCTACTTAAAAGGTTGTCAATTAGACAAGAGTGGTCTTTTGAACCGAAATTTAATATTTCCTCTCACAAATAAGTCAATCATCCATTATATTTTTGTTATTGTGCGTATCTTATTGCTTGAATCACATGACGTACTCTGGATCAACTGGTATAGTTGTTTCTTTGGACTTTGAGGTGGTTCAAGCAACGGAAACAGCCTCTTGCACAAAAAAGTGTAAGGTAAGGTTGCGTACATCAGATCGCGAAGTGATCCAGCCATTCCTGGGACCTTGTGCAATGGCAAGAGCCTAGTACACCAAAACCGTCTTTTTTTATTGCTTGAAACAATACATAGTTACATACTCACAACAACACAACACATACTCAGTATATCCCAACGACAGCAAAAGTTATCGCTAGGGTCTGGGGAGGGTTAGAGGCAGACAAACAATACCTCTATCCCAAAGGATAGAGAGCTTGCTTCTAGCAAGACCCCGGCTCTATATGTACCTACATAGATAAATAATGCAAGACAAATAATAAAAGGCAAACACAAACACAAAAATGTACGAAATTTTCCTAAAGTATAGGTAGTTTTTAATCCCCTAAATATAATCTAAGGTGCCCATGTATCCTGCCTAAACCTCGTTAACCTTAATCCTATGTCTTCATGAAATTCTATCCTGGACCATGTCCTCAGAGGGGTGCAAATCTAGTAGGTCATGCCTAATCCGCTCATTCAGAGTCAGTTTGGGTCTGTCTTTACTCCTTTTCCCCTCTACAATGAGGCTTTCAACTGCTCTGACAGAAGTCATTGTCGGTTTCCTCTTGACATGTCCAAACCATGTCAGTCTCCACTCTCTTATCTTATCTTATATACTAGCCACCCATAACATTTCCCTAAATACCTCATTTCTGATCCAGTCTAGCCTTGTATACCCACACATCCACCGTAGCATCCTTATCTCTGCTACTTCTATCTTCTGCGATTGTGTCCTCTTGATGACCCAGCACTCTGTTCCATATAACATTGCCGGTTGCAATGCCACCCTATAAAATTTTTCCTTTAATTTAGTTGAAAAATTCTTGTCACATAGCACCCCTGAGATCGCCCTCCACCTACACTAGCCTGCCTGAACTCGGTGTGCTACATCACTATCTATGTCTCCATCTTGTTGTACCAACTTGAACTTACTTACCTGTGGTACCACTTGACCTTCGATGGTAAGCTGACCATTCTCGCCGTCGGATATGCCACTGAAGTTGCAATACAGATACTCGGTCTAGAACGACTAATCCTTAGGCCTTTTCTCTACAAAGCACATCCACTGCTCTAGTCTTGTACTCATGGTATGTCTACTCTCTACGACTAATGCAATATCATCAGCATAAAGCATACACCATGGAACTGCCTCCTAGATCGTCTTTGACAACTCGTCGAGGACAGCTGCAAAAAGAAATAAACTCAAAGCTGACCCTTGATGGAGGCCTACTTCCACCAGAAAGAAGTCTGTATTCCCCACACGCGCACGGACGGTTGTTTTCGTCCTAGCATACATATCCTTAATTATGTCTATATACCTCATATGAACCCCTCTTGCATCCAGACTATCTCAAATCAGTCTACGTGACACACTATCATACGTTTTTTCAAGATCGATGAAGACCATATGTAGATCGTGCTTCTTCTCCCTATACTTATCCATCAATCCCCTTAGGATGTGTATTGCTTCTATAGTTGATCGTCCTGACATGAAACCAAATTGGTTTACCGTAACTTGAGTTTCTCCCCTAATTCTAGTGCCGATTACTCTCTCTCATAACTTCATAGTATGACTTAACAACTTGATCCCCATGTAATTCTCACAACAATGTGCTTCTCATTTGTTCTTATATAGAGGAACCATGGCACTCTTTCTCCACTCATCTGCATTTTTCCTGTTTTGAAAATAAGGTTGAATAGAGTAATTAGCCATTGAACTCCTTCCTCTCCCTAATACTTCCACGCCTCAATTGGTATGTTATCTAGGCCAACAACCTTAGCTCTTCCCATCTTCTTAAGTGCTCTCCTCACCTCTCCTTGTGTGATGCTCCTACATTTACAGTTATTATGTCGTTTTTGGGTAATGATGTTGTTTCTTTCTTCATGGTCGGCCCTCCCGCTATTGAAAAGATTGTGGAAGCATGTGTGTCATTTCCACTTGATTTTCTTTACCAATCAGCCATTTCGAATTCATAACGCATCATAGTAACACTGGAATATAATATTATGATATATCACTTAAAAGAGAAAAATAAGAAGAAAAAAATGCAAAAAAAAAAAATCTTTATCCGTAAAATATCATGGCATCATGTTAACTCCATATTTATTGTTGGCAGGAGTAAAGTTAAAGTTAAAGTTGCAATCACTTAATTAATTGGCTTGGAATTAAAGAAAAATTACGTTACCAAATTCTGCAGGGAAATTGAAGAGCACGAGCAGCATGTGAAATTGATTCGTGTTTATATCTACAGAAGTAAAGATAAAGAAAATTACGTATTTGAGAATTAATAAGATTTTGCCTTCTTTAATTTGAGATTTCTTTCTTTAAGGAACATATATGCTGGAAATGTAGTAAAATGATGCGCTTTTTATATTGTAAAGTAACAGTTGATCGACACGACTTGACGCAATTTACATTATGGATAATCGGAAAACAACTTCTATGTGTTTCTAACACATGGGCATGATTGCGTACATCTGACACTTCCATACCTCGTTATAGACGGGAGCCTTTAAGGCAATACGGTAATCACTAATGTTGTTGTTGTACGTTGGAAATGTAGGGTGAAAATAAAACGAATGTCCTGCTCCAGTGAATGGAGTTATGAAAAATAAATGTCATTTAAATTGGGGACTATCGTGGACCTTGTCCATTCCCCTTTGCTTTCTCTCTAACATGTCCGGTTATGATTTATTGATTTTTTTTTGGTTAATTGTATCTTACTATAACGAATTTGTTTTTGGTCAAGAGAGCTGAAAACAATTTGTGTCACGTTACAATTTTTTTACGCTTTCTTTAAAAGTACATTAAACCGCAAGTGAAACGTATCTGTTTGTGTTTTATGGAAGATGTCTATATCATGATGAAGGTGTACTATTGATTGACATATACATCGTATTGAACAATGTCATATATGCCAGGCTCACAGTGATCACGGTATGTAAGTTGCCGTGTTTATATTTTTATTAACCGTTACGATTGCATATACATTGTAGAACTATGTCATACACTGTGACTACAGTGTAATGCAGACAATAATATGATGTATCAATTAAAGCTCAATTGTTTAATTGATTGAGAATTGTACATCATACGGTGATAACCTTGTTAGTGAATATGGTATAGAGTATACAAGGTATCATGGTGTATCAATCAAATCCCAACTTTGAATTTATTGAAAATTTTAAACCACGTAAATATGTATGCGTCACTTTCACTACTAAGATATTAAAATGAAAAATGAAATGTTCTACTTTTATTTGAAATCAAATTTAGAAATCTTGTGTAATATACACTTTTATCACCATGTATGGGTAATTTTCCAGCTTTAAATTTTTTAAAGAATTTTACATCAGATGATATTTCGGTTAATATTCGTAGCCTTATTAGCTTTATCTTTTATAAAAAAAATGCAAAGAAAAAGCGCAGCAAGACATATCGATTTCGGCATTGCACCAAAACGATTACCTGAAAATGGAAGCGGACGAGTAATTAGAAAATTTACTATCCGCACTTCGTCCATAAACATTACCTAAATAGTTATGCTAATCTATATCAATCAAATATACAAAATATGGTTTGGATATATACAAATCGAATCAATCACAATCATATAACTATGAAAAATTTTGATTAGATTGGATCTTCCAATTATAACCGCAATCTCTCTATTATCGCGCTTGCAGATCTGGCCAGCTGCTCCGTCGACCAATCAATAGTTCAGTCCAAGTAGGTTGAGAGCAGGTCAGTCAGCAGCAAGTCAGTCCAAGTCAGCCTGGTCTGCGGAGCTCAACCCAGCTTAGCAGGTCAGGTCAGCACTAACACACCCCTCAAGTTGGCGCATGTAGATCGGAAACGCCCAACTTGGATAACAGAAAGCAAAAAATCGTGAGCTCTAAGAGACTTACCAAGGATATACCCAAGCTGATGAGTCGTTGAAACATGAAGAGGTCGGATTTGTCCATCTAAGATGCATCCCGGAGAAAATGACAATCAATCTCGATGTGTTTGGTGCGCTCATGAGCGACGGGATTATATGCAAGATGTAGGACAGACTGACTGTTGGCGTAGAGGGTAACAGGCTCCGTATGGGGGATACCGAGAAAATGAAGAAGTCCGAGCAGCCACTTGAGTTCACAAGCGGTGTAGGCCGTGGGGCGATATTCAGCCTCGGCAGAGGACCGAGAGACTGTAGTTTGCTTCTTTGTCTTCCAAAAAATTGGAGCGGCGCCGAGCTTAATAATGTACGCCGTGAGAGATCGACAGGTAAGAGGGCAGCTCGCCTAATCCGAGTTACATTATGCGAATAGATGAAATCACTAGTGGAAGATAAAAATCACACTATTCGGTCGAGAAGGTGGTTTGAGTGACGAAAAGGAGCAGAGAAAGAAAGTGGAAGATTATGGCTCTGATACCACGTAAAGTAATATTTTGGCAATCAAAATCTGTCTTTCTCTTATTCCACCACACGAATTTATAGAGTACAATTTGACCTGTAACGATAAACATTACCTAAAAGACTATGCTAATCTCTATCAATCAAATCTACAAAGTAGGGTAAGGATATGTACAAATCGAGTCAATCACAGTCTGATAACTATGAAGAATTTGATTAGATTGACTATTCCAATTACATCCGCAACCTTTGCAATCTCTCTCTATCATCGCGCTTGCAGATCTGCCGAGCTCAGTGCAACTTGGCAAGTCGGTCAGTCAATAATTCAGTCCAAGTAGGTTGAGAGCATGTCAATCCAGTTCGGCAGGTCGGTCAGCAGCAGGCCAGTCCAAGTCAACCTAGGTCTGCGAAGCTCAGCCCAGCTCGGCAGGTCAGGTCAGCGCTAACACCCCCCCCCCCCACTCTAGTTGGCGCGTGTAGGTCAGAAACACCCAACTTGGATAACAGAAAGCGAAAATCGCGAGCTCCAAGAGACTTAGTAAGGATATCCATAAGCTGATAAGTCGTTGAAACATGAAGATATCGGATTTGTCCATCTAAGATGTCATCCCGGAGAAAATGACAGTCAATCTCGATGTGTTTGGTGCGCTCATGAGCGAAGGGATTATGTGCAAGATGTAGGACTGACTGACTGTTGGTGTAGAGGGTAACATGCTCTGTATGGGAGATCCCGAGGAAATGAAGAAGTCCGAGCAGCCATTTGAGTTCACAAGTGGTGTAGGCCATGGCGCCATATTCAGCCTCGGCGGAGGACCGAGAGACCTTAGTTTGCTTCTTTGTCTTCCAAGAAATTAGAGAGACGCCGAGCTTAATAATGTACACCGTGAGAGATCGGCGGGTGAGAGGACAGCTCGCCCAATCCAAGTCACATTAGGCAGATAGATAAAATCATTGGTGGAAGATAAAAATCACACTATTCGGTCGAGAAGGTGGTGTGAGTGACGAAAAAGAGCAGAGAAAGAAAGTAGAAGATTATGTATAATTTACTCTGGATAGGTGTATAATTTACACTATAAATAGATGTCATTAGTATCTACACACAAGAAATTATACTTTTTTCATATCTTACTTATCAATATATTCAGACTTTTTTTCAATTAAAAGCAAGTAATAGTTAAAGTTTAATATGTCAAAAACATCAGCCTGCTTAATTATTAAGAAAAATGTTAAAATTAGTATGCATCCCAAATTCAGTTTCACCAAAAATATCGAACGTTAAATACCATTCAGACTCTTATTTTCTAGAGGCCGACATAGGAAACCGACCTACCCGCAGGAACCACATAGTCTCTATAAATACTGTTCACAACTCCGTCTAAGTCTATAAATCTTTATTTAATATTTATACCAGAATATGGTTTGGGTTCGGATATTTTATAAACATTAAGTCCTGCTTTTTCAATTAATAGACTGTTGAATGACTTCATTTACTTCCTCTACGAAGTTTTTTTTTATAAAATTGAGACAATGAAGGCCATCAGGATCAGAATACGACCTTTTATATTAATAAAATGTTTATTTTAAAAAAACACTTAAAGAGATGTCGTATGTATAAGGTTTCATATACACACAGTATAGTTTTAGGACTTTATACACACTATATCTCTTGATATGCATTTTTTTAAAAAAAAACGTACTTAATTTTACATATATTGAATTATAGCACGATAGGAGATGGAAGAAATCTCATCTCGTACCAAGAGGCATTTTAGGGAGCACGAACAGAGTGATGGATGAATTTTAGTCATCCAAGTACAAAAATCAGTGCAAACACTTCACTATTTCAACAGGTTAAGAATGATTGGAGTGTTTTTTGGGTTGGGATTTCCTCACCCCTACTTTTCTCACCCTCTTTGTGACCACAAGACACGTGGTATCAAAGGAGGATGGTGAGGCTAGATGAGGGTAACCTACATCTAGCCTCACCACCCCCCTTGCTGCCACGTGTCGTGCGGTCATGCGTTACCGCACCCTCCTCGCGGTGAGGGGATCCTATCCCGTGTCTTTTTGCTCGGATGGTGGGGAAAAGAGTCAGCATTTAGCCATTAAACTTGGAGAAAAGGTATTCTGGTCCTGAAAGTCTACATCGTTCCAGTCTTAATAAATATTGTGGAGGATGCAAATTAGTAGTTTAACGGCTTTCTAGATTGGGTGAGGACTTATGCAGTGACCCACACAAGGTGTCCCCCGCAAACTAGGCCTTCGGTATAGCAGCAATGGAACACTCACACTGTGCGTGTTCTTGGATCGAACTCTTAACTTCTTAGAGCAAATCTTAACCCGAGTATCAACTGAGCTATGTACTGAGACTATTTAGCCATTAAAGTGATTTGATGTAGTTATTCCACAAATAAAAAAATAAAAATAAAACTGTTTTAAGCAATATTACTGAGGCAAATGATGATTGATTTTTTTCATTCTTCTTGGAACCTATTATACTTAGTCTTAAATAACGAAAATTATGAAGGGGTTTCATTTTTTTTATGTTAGTATTAGTTGACAAGTGAGTATCTTTACTTGGAATATTACATTCGATCAACAAATGACTATTTATTAAAATTTCAAGATGCAGAGTCCGTCACCATTTTTAATTTATCACTATTCTTAAAATTAAAAGCTCATATAAAAAAGCTCACATATATTTTATATGTTTGATTAAGTAAAAGCAGCAAATAATTTTTCTTTAATTATTAACATTTTGAAATTTGTCATGGTCATTAGTTAACTTACATAAAACAAAAAAGATGTTGATTGGCTACTAGAAAGATTTATGTATATGCTATATATTTTATTAGTTAAGGAGTAACTAATTTATTCGCACCTTACTAGTATATATGTATCTCATTCCTCCTACATCTATATACACAAATATCGGAACATGGAATTGAATTGGGTATATCGATAAATTCTTGCAACCAATCAATGAACACGAAAAGGATGGTAGTACAAAAAGAAATAAGAATACCTGAAATTTATAAAAGAAAAAGTTTGTTACCTTATTCTGTTTAATTTTATGATTAGTAATATTTTAGTGTTGTTACATAGTGGAACTTCGAATTAGCCAAACGCTATAGTTTATTGTTAGAAAAATATGTATGAATATAGATACCAAACAAGAAGAAAATGACAACAACAAGAAAGCCGAGACACAACAAAAGTTGTTGTCCTTAAAGCTAAAATGTCTCCACCACGAGCGAGGTAAATTACGCGGTACAAGCCTCCCAGGATATAACGGCTTCTTCCGTTCGTTTGCTCTACGAGAGGAAGATGAACTTGCACAAAAGAAATGTTTGATAGTAGAGGAAGAAGAAGAGAGAATAGGAGTATAAACTTGCTGAAATTTTCAGAATTTAGCAAAAGTTAACATCTTTTATTCAAGCAAGGCCTTATATTTATAGGCTTTGGGTTGTGTAAAACACCACTTTAAAAACATGTTTCAGCAGTTTAATTAACCTCCATGTCAGTTGAATACCGTTCATGTATGAAAGGAAATGATTCTTGGATCAAAATATGCAATTCAAAGTGAAGAGTTCTGTCTTTAGGCACATCGATCTATGTTGGCAGAAAGTTCTAACTCTGCACCATACCACATCGATCGATCTATGTCATTCACATCGATCGATCGATGTCCAACTAAGGGTGTCAAACAGATCGTGTATCGTGTTTTTCAAGTTTTGTGTATCAAAGTACCAGACCCATACCTTACCAATTTGCTTCGCGTGTATGGATGTAGATACCCAAACCTGTACATGTCAGGTTTCGTGTCGTGTATCGGGTATACCCACGAACTTGACAAATACAAATATTTCGTCGTGTACGAGTCATTTCATGTATTTTTCAGGTATTTTCAAGTTTCGTGTATTTTTCAGGTACAAAAGGTTCAAGATTAAAAAAAAGATTTTCCACTGAAAATTGGATCCACCACCACGGCACCACCACCCCCTGGAGGTATGGTAATGACCTTTCAAAGAATCAAAGCACAAGAACTGTCAGCTCCATCATTAGTAGAACGTTTCCAAAGGTCTTGACACAAGATACTCACCTGGTAACAGTAGATCTATAGATGATTGATTAACGTTAACAGCGGCGGCGGACTAGCGGAGGTCAGCGACTGGTTGGGGATGGAAGTCGAAAGAAGAAGATATAAGGAGGAGCCGAGGAGAAAGGGGGCTGACTGCGGCGGGACAGGAGAAGGGAAATGGGATTGGGATTTGGGAATAGGGAATGCCGCGGAATGGGGGAACGATTAGGTTAGGATTTTTTAGGGGTGAAATTTTTTTACTTTATTAATTTTAAAATATATTTTTAAAAAATCGGGTATGGCGGGTATAAATGGATAACCCGCGGGTATACCTGGACACGACCCGCTCGTAGTGGGTAACTTTCAGGTCTTACCCGATTTGTACACGAAACCTGCCAAGGTCCTACCCATACCCGCGAAAATCGTGTCAGGTTCGGATCGTGTTTTCGTGTCGTGTCTGAGATTGCCACCCCTATGTCCAACAGAACACTCAACTTTATTTCAGCTTTCACTTGGTTCGATCCAACTCACACATGGATCGATCCAAGTGATTTCTTTTAAGTTTCAAGTGTTCAAATCATCTTTTAATCTCCCAAACAACATCTTATATGTTTATATATAAATGTGGAGCATATTTTAAAATACTTTTAACGTACTTTCCAACATTTATTGCATATCATAGTGAGAAATATGGCTCGAATTCTCTTCTCTCGCGGGGCAGATGTGTGTCTATACATAATATATACACACACAAACGTACATAGATGCATATACATATATACATACATACATACATACATACATACATACATACATACATATATACATATATATATATATATATATATATATATATATATATATATATATATATATATATATATATATATATATACACACCTTGTGACGTGAACGTATGTGTATGATTTGGTTTTCCTTGTGAAAGTCCGGGGGGAGCGGGGGGCGGGGGGCCAAAGTTGACTTTTTTTCAACGAGAAGCAAAAAACGAGCGGACAAAGTAAAAAAGGGTAATAACATAAAGGATAGCATGTTGGATGATGGCAGAAGCATTGGCTTAACATGAATCAAAGTAGGCTATAAAGTAACTGAAAGACAAAAATAAAGGTTTCATTTCCAAAATTTGCCTAGACAAGAGAGGTCTTCTTTTCCAATACATGTATGTGTGTGTAAACGTATACTTATATATATATATGTATATATATATGTATGCATATATATATATATGTATATATATGTGTGTGTGTGTGTATATATATATATTTATGTATGTACTGTTGGATACAATCAATCCTGTGCTAGGACGCAGTCGTTCGGTGTGTGCGTATGGAAATAATAAAATAAACCAAACTCGGGGCGAGTCGAGGACTCTGTCCTTAAGACGTATTGCTCCGGTATACTGTGCCCAACCGGCGTTAGCAACCGTCTCCCAGGATACAACGGGTACCTGTTCAGTTGAGCGGCACTGCTGAACTTGAACTGCTTCGAACTTTTGAGTGTCCTGACTTCTCTTGGACGGGATGCAAAACTTTGAATGTTATGAATGATGTATGCTACGAATGCAGTGAGTAAGTGTTGTTTAGAATGCACCCCTTGCCCTGTTTATATAGGGGAGTCAGTTGGAGAACAGGTTACCGTGACCGTCAGATCAAAACCATAGTTCGATATAAGCCGTTAGATGAAAACCTCCTATCCAGTTTTGGAAGGTTTAATCTCAGCCTTTAGATTGAAAACTGATTCGCAGGTTTGAACCTGGAGCGTTAGATGGAAACCACATTCGGTTGGACGGTTAGGTCAGTTTAAATCTCGGCCGTTAGATCAAAGCTGCCTCTTCCGCCACCATTAGATCAAACCAGATTGATCTTATCACATGTAGGAGGATAGCGTTTGTTCCAAGTTTGAAACACAACCGCCCAGCAGAAAGAATTCTGTACGCTGTCCAACTTCGATCGATCACATCGATCGATCGAAGTGACATCGACCGATCGAAGTGATCGATCGATGTACGTCAGAATCATTTCAAAACTTTCTGTCCAACTTCGATCGATTACATCGATCGATCGAAGTGACATCGATCGATCGATGTAAGACAGAATGATCTGAAGTTTTCTGTCCAGCTTCGATCGATTACATCGATCGATCAAAGTGACATCGATCGATCGATGTGATCGATCGATGTACGTCAGAAACTTCTCACACCCCAAGGCCACACCTAAAGTGTCTAATGTGGTATTCCTCCATCAAGGTGACACAACACCCTTTAACTCACGTTTTCCATCCACTTTGAGCATTAATTTATCATTCACCCGTTAACGTAATTGAGTGATTCCAAAGCCTAAAATTAACTACTCGTTACGTAGATAATTAAGGACACATTAGTTTTCGATTTTCATTATCGGAAACTCATCATAATTAAGCTCAAAGTACGTTGTTCAACCATGTTTTGCAACCTTCATTAATGGGCCAAAGCCCAAACCTTTAAATCTCCAACAATCCCCCACATGAATGGAAATTAATGCAAATGCATATGCAGACTCTAACGAGAAGTCAGACTAGGAAATGTTGCATCAGAAGAGGTAGCTTCTGGCTTTGAACCTTTCCTAGTGACGTACCGTCGGATTCACTCGGCTAAATAGTGACTTGATGTCTTGAACCAGTCAGCCTTTGTTGTGAACCTAGACAACGATACTCACACAACATTTTCTTTAACACCCTTTTGGTTCTCATGGTTGTGTTTGTTTTGGCCATGAACAACCGGGTTTCAGAAAGTATTTTAGAGAAATCTTGCCTCCTAGACTTTCTCATAGAAGCGGCCCCACTTCACACTTACATAGGTGATTCCTATCAAGAGTATTCTGCCATACTCCACTTGATGTATCAAGATATAGGACATCATTAAAAGCCTTAGCTTACCCTGAATATTCTCTGCAGACAGCACTTTTATGTGACGGAATGAGTAAGTGCTAACTGAATCTTCATAACTTAGTTGTCCCATTGAACCAAGATTCTGGGATCTCCAGTCAACAAGGTTGTGTTACCATTACAAAGATTCTTGCATTATAGGCTTCAGTCCCATTCCGTTTGTCAATCTTGACATCTGATCTCTAGGCAAGCCTTTTGTAAGCGGATCCGCAAGATTCTCCATTGATTTTACATAATCAATGGAAATCGCGCCATTAGAGATCAACTGTTTAATGGTGTTATGTCTCCGACGTATGTGTCGTGACTTACCATTGTAGATGCTGCTTTGAGCACGTCCTATAGCTGACTGACTATCACAGTGTATGCTAATAGGAGCGATCGGTTTAGGCCAGCACGGAATATCTTCTAGAAAATTCCGAAGCCATTCAGCCTCTTCCCCAGCTTTATCCAGCGCTATGAACTCAGCTTCCATAGTAGACCGAGCTATGCACGTTTGTTTCATGGATTTCCACGACACAGCAGCACCACCAACAGTGGACAAGTATCCACTGGTGGACTTAGAGTCTTTACTGTCTGATATCCAATTTACATCGCAATATCCTTCTAATACTGCTGGATATCTCGTATAATGTAATCCAAGATTCATTGTGTATTTCAGATACCTCATCACTCTGTTAAGAGCTTTCCAATGATCATCACTTGGATTACTGGTAAACCTGCTCAATTTGTTTACTAAACAAGCTAAGTCTGGTCTTGTACAATTCGTTATGTACATCAGACTTCCAATAACCTGAGAGTATTTTAATTGAGCTATAGGTTTGCCTCGATTCTTCCTTAAGTGTATACTTAAGTCAAGTGGGGTCTTTATCGGTTTTGTTTCAAACATATTGAATCTTTTGAGAACAGATTCAATATAATGAGTTTGCGACATAACAAGACCATCAGCCATCCGAGAAATTTTGATTCCCAGAATAACATTGGCAACCCCCATGTCCTTCATATCAAAATTTCGTGTCAACATCTTCTTTGTACTCAAGATGATGTCACGAGTACTTTCCATGATTAGCATATCGTCTACATAGAGACATACTAATACATAGGCACTTGGTGTGCTCTTGACGTACACACACTTGTCGCACTCATTGATCCTGAAGTAATTTGACATCATTACCTGATCAAACTTTAAATGTCATTGCTTGGGTGCTTGTTTAAGTCCGTACAGCGACTTAACAAGTCTACACACTTTCCTTTCTTGACCTGGAACGACGAACCCTTCGAGTTGTTCCATATAAATCTCTTCCTCTAACTCACCATTAAGAAAGGCAGTCTTTACATCCATTTGATGGATTTCTAAATCATAGACTGCAGCAATGGCTACTAGCATCCTTATGGAAGTGATCCTAGTCACTGGTGAGTAGGTGTCAAAGAAGTCAAAACCTTCTTTCTGTCTGTAGCCCTTGGCTACTAACCTGGCTTTATACTTTCCAATAGACCCATCCTCTTTAAGTTTCTTCTTGAAAATCCACTTGCAACCAAGTGGTTTACTTCCAGGTGGAAGGTCAACCAACTCCCAAGTGTGATTTTGAAGAATCGAGTCTATCTCACTGTTAATTGCCTCTTTCCAAAATGGAGCTTCTGGAGTTAACATAGCCTCGAAAAAATTTCTTGGCTCATTTTCTACCATATAGGTTAGAAAGTCCGGTCCAAAAGACGTCGGTATTTTGGCTCGTTTGCTTTGACGAGGTTCCTCAGTCTCTTGAGGAGTCGTCTCACGCACTCGCTTACTATCGCTAGCTTCTTCACTGTCTTTGTCTTTCTTCGGAAAGACATTTTCAAAGAACACTGCATTCCTCGATTCCATGATAACATTTTCATGTATCTCGGGAATATCTGATTTGTGCACTAAGAAACGATATGCACTACTGTTCGTTGCATAGCCAATGAATATGCAATCAATTGTTTTAGGCCCGATTCTCACTTGTCTTGGTTTAGGTACAGCAACCTTCGCCAGACACCCCCACACTTTCAAGTATTTGTAACTAGGCTTATAGCCTTTCCAAAGTTCATATGGGGTTTTATCCGTCTTCTTGGACGGTATCCTATTTAAAATGACGTTGGCTGAGAGAATTGCTTCCCCCCACAAGTTCTGAGGTAAACCCGAACTTATCAACATAGCATTCATCATCTCTTTTTAGAGTACGGTTTTTGCGTTCAGCAATACCATTCGATTGAGGTGAATATGGTGCAGTCGTTTGATGAATGATGCCATGTTCTGAACAGAATTCATTAAACGATGCGTCATACTCTCCGTCTCTATCACTTCGAATTATTTTAATTCGTTTGCTAAGTTGATTCTCAACTTCATTCTTTTTATCTTTGAAAGCATCAATGGCCTCATCTTTGCTACTTAGCAAATAAACATAACAATATCTAGTGCAATCGTCTATAAAAGTTACAAAGTACTTTTTACCTCCTCTTGTTTGCACAAACTTTAAATCATACAAGTCTGTATGAATTAAATCCAACGATTCAGTGTTTCGTTCTGTTGAAGGAAATGGCGTTTTTGTTAATTTTGCTTCAACACATATTTGGCATTTTCCTTTATTACTAAAGTCCAGTTTGGGCAATAAGTCAAGGTTAATCATTCGTTGTATTGACTTGTAATTAACATGTCCCAAACGAAAATGCCATAAACAAGAAGACTCAAGTATGTAAGCAGAAGAGGAAACAATTTTATTAGCCTCAGAGGGCGTCACTTTCTTGAGTACAATTGTCATAACATTTAATTTGAACATGTTATCAGAAAGATACCCCTTTCCCAAATACACCCCATTCTTAGAAAGTGTAAATTTGTTTGCCTCAAAAACAAGCTTGAACCCATGAGTGACTAGCATCGCGCCAGAAACCAGATTTTTCCTTATGTCAGGAACATGCAACACATTCTGCAGGGTTAACTCCCTTCCTGAGGTCAGTTTCAGGATCACCTTGCCCGATCCTTCGATCTTCGAGCTGTCGGAGTTTCCCATGAAGAGTTGTTCTTTGTTTGTCGTGGGTACATATTCTCTGAATATTGTCATGTTCGCACAAACATGTCGAGTGGCCCCTGTATCCACCCACCATTCACGCGGGTTTCCCACTGCGTTGCACTCGGTCACCACTGCGCAGAGGTTCAAGTCTTCCATTGCGCCGACCAGATTTGCTTTTGCTTTATTTTGATTCTGATTCTTTTTGGGCTTTCGGCAGTCACTCCTCCGGTGCCCTGGTTTTCCCAGTTATAACACTTACCTGTGAACTTCTTTGCAATTTCCTTGCCCTTGACGTTCACGCCCAAAGTGTTATTCTTCTTTCTGTTCTTCACCTCAGCAACATGAGCCTTGGCTTGACCAGACGATGTGGACGGTTTTCTTTCGGCACGACGATTGTCCTCCTCAATACAAAGACGGACAATCAAATCCTCTATTTTCATTTCATTTCGTTTGTGTTTGAGATAGCTCTTAAATTCCCTCCACGAAGGAGGTAGCTTCTCAATCACAGCCGCAACCTGGAAAGATTCACTGAGCGTCATGCTCTCCTCTTCCATCTCAGATACCAACATCTGTATTTCCTCAACCTGCGAAATTACAGTTTGTGAATCTAGCATTTTATAGTCGAGAAATTTCCCAACTATTAACTTTTTCGTACCAGCATCTTCTGTGCGATACTTCTTATCTAAAGCTGACCACAAAGCTTTTGCAGTTTTATATGTACAAAACACGCCATAGATAGTATTATCTAGGCAACTCAGAATCAAATTTAAACAACAAAAATTGGTATACGCCCAAGCTTCAGCACCCAAGGCGTTCTGCATATTTTGTTGTTGATCCTCCATAGGTTCAACCACGGGTGGATCCTCGCTTAGCATTCTGGCCAATCCCAGCGTCGTGAGATAGAACAGCATCTTCTGCTGCCATCTCTTAAAGAAACTTCCAGCAAACTTTTCCGGCTTCTCCACGTGAGCAGCTGTGGCAGCCGGATTCATCTGAGGCGCTCCAGTAGGAGCCAATGGAACCGTGTTGAACGGCGGTCCAGCAGCAACATTGTTTGCCCCTTCAGGTGCAGACACGGAGTGAGCACCGTTAAAGCCTTGAACAGAGTTCGAGCTTTCGTATTCCATTCCTGTTCAGCTTAATCAAAACGTACAGATCAGAAAAGAATCAGGTTTAAGAAATGAGTAGAAGTAGACTGCAAATCAGCAAGAACACTGGTTTGCGTAAATTAAAAGAAACAATATAGGAAATAATTGAATCGAAATACGTCTTAAGATTGTTGGATACAATCAATCATGTACTAGGATGCAGTCGTTCGGTGTGTGCGTATGGTAATAATAAAATAAACCAAACCCGGGGCGAGTCGAGGACTCTGTCCTTAAGACGTATTGCTCCAGTATACTGTGTCCAACCGGCGTTAGCAACCGTCTCCCAGGATACAACGGGTACCTGTTCAGTTGAGCGGCACTGCTGAATTTGAACTGCTTCGAACTTTTGACTGTCCTGACTTCTCTTGGACGGGATGCAAAACCTTGAATGTTATGAATGCTGTATGCTACGAATGCAGTGAGTAAGTGTTGTTTAGAATGCACCTCTTGCCCTGTTTATATAGGGGAGTCGGTTGGAGAACAGGTTACCGTGACCGTCAGATCAAAACCGTAGTTCGATATAAGCCGTTAAATGAAAACCTCCTATCCAGTTTTGGAAGGTTTAATCTCAGCCTTTAGATTGAAAACTGATTCGCAGGTTTGAACCTGGAGCGTTAGATGGAAACCACATTCGGTTGGGCGGTTAGGTCAGTTTAAATCTCGGCCGTTAGATCAAAGCTGCCTCTTCCGCCACCATTAGATCAAACCAGATTGATCTTATCACATGTAGGAGGATAGCGTTTGTTCCAAGTTTGAAACACAACCGCCCAGCAGAAAGAATTCTGTACGCTGTCCAACTTCGATCGATCACATCGATCGATCGAAGTGACATCGATCGATCGAAGTGATCGGTCGATGTACGTCAGAATCATTTCAAAACTTTCTGTCCAACTTCGATCAATTACATCGATCGATCGAAGTGACATCGATCGATCGATGTTATCGATCGATGTAAGACAGAATGATCTGAAGTTTTCTATCCAGCTTCGATCGATTACATCGATCGATCGATCGATGTACGTCAGAAACTTCTCACACCCCAAGGCCACACCTAAAGTGTCCAATGTGGTATTCCTCCATCAAGGTGACACAACACCCTTTAACTCACGTTTTCCATCCACTTTGAGCATTAATTTCTCATTCACCCATTAACGTAATTGAGTGATTCCAAAGCCTAAAATTAACTACTCGTTACGTAGATAATTAAGGACACATTAGTTTTCGATTTTCATTATCGGAAACTCATCATAATTAAGCTCAAATACGTTGCTCAACCATGTTTTGCAACCTTCATTAATGGGCCAAAGCCCAAACCTTTAAATCTCCAACATGTACTTACCTGGGCGAGGTGAATGGACGATCATGAAGGTCCATAGCCTAGGCTGTTGACCTCCATTGCACTCTGGAGGGGCAGCTGCCTAAGGTCTGTCCAAGTGGCGGAGCCTACGTCATAATTTGTGGTAGAGTGGGCCTGCGCTCGCGCGGCCACCGTAATGTATGTATATATGTATGCATGTATGTATGTATGTATAAGCATATACACACAGATATATACATGTATAGATATATACATATATGTATGTATGTAAACAAATGTAAACAAACTCACTAACCCATGTATGGAAAAAATAAAAGTACCCATTGTGTTGTTCTTTCTCAACCCAAAACTAGAGTGCGTTTAAGAGCACATGATAAGATCATTTGCCATCAAAATAAAA
Organism: Eustoma russellianum; assembly: GCA_036186865.1. Classification (NCBI taxonomy): domain Eukaryota; kingdom Viridiplantae; phylum Streptophyta; class Magnoliopsida; order Gentianales; family Gentianaceae; genus Eustoma; species Eustoma russellianum. The sequence goes on from AP025043.1 coordinate 6,587,611, forward strand.
GCAAATGTTGCATTCCGAACTTTAGAAAGAAAATGTTTGAATTTCTCATGAACAAATAAATGTTGTTTTTCATTCACTGATACTTAATAATTTATCTGTAAAGGCCACTCGCGAACCCAAACAAAAAACAAAAAACAAAAAGTAGTTAGGGGAGGATCTTTACAACAACGTTACCCATTGCCTTAGAGGCTCCCGCCTATAGCAGGGTATGGGAGGGTCAGATGTACGCAACTATACCCGTGTTAGAAATAGATAGAAGTTGTTTTCCGATGAACCATAATGAAAATTGCGTCAAGCTGTGTCGATCAGCTGCTATTTCAAAATATAAGAAGCGCATCCAATTTAATGAGTCATTTTTCTTTATTCCGTCATATCCCAAAATCAAAGAAGAGTGTGTCCTGACTCCATTGAAAATGGAAACTAAGGGAGATATTTCCTCCTGGTAAAAAAATGACTAAGTTTTTTTACTATAAAAGACGTTCACGGTGCATTAGGTTTCCATGTTTATACAAAGTCTGAAAAAAGAATAGGTCATTTCACAATCTGATGTATGCACCCTTAATATTCTTGATCATGGGATCTAAGCCTACTTGGATTCCTCTCATCATCTTTCTTGCTTTCCGCACAATGGGAGAAAGCAGAAAGGCAAGTAAACCGATATCGAATATGAAAATAGGAAAAAGAAATATTATTCCCTAACGCCATACCACGCCGCTTGTTTTCTTTCTTCAGTTGCTTCCTGTTTTCTTCTTTCTGTTTGTGTCTATGACTTGGAAAATTGAAATAACCATGAAATTTCCTAAGGTCACATAAATAACAACAATTTATTACTTTCGTCAGTAACAAGAATTACCATAATTCGAAACAGAAGAACTCCTCAAGAGATTAATTTTAAAATATCAACCCCACGGCTCCAAGACCCCCCCCCCCGGGTTTTTCACTCAAAGTTAATAAATAAAAAGTAAGAGAGGAAGGCAAGATTCTCACTAGGAACAAATTAGAACATATTCAATCCGCTACATGCCTTAGACCCTTCAGGAAGTCGGAAAATAAATAAAGGTATATATACACAAATATATGCATATGTGTGTATGTAGTTATGCAAAAACACATACATGTATATACACACAAATATGTTTATGTATCTGTGTGTATATATATGATATGTATGTGTATATACACGTATATCAACCCAAAGCATCGACGACATCCTCTCCCTCCCCCCGTTTCCCCAAAATAAACAAAAAGTACGACAGGAAGGCATGATTCTCACAAGATACAAAAGTAGAACATATTCAATCCCCTACATGCCTTAGACCCGCGGCGAAGTAAAAAAAAAATATTTTATAACACATGTATATACACAGTATATACATATATATGTACATGTACGCGTGCCTCTATATATGTTTACATATATATCTTTACATGTGGGTATATATTTATTTATATATATGTATACACATATACACACACATATATATGCATGTATACATACATACATACACACACACACACACACACACACACACACACACACATATATATATATATATATATATATATATATATATATATATCCACTTTTAGTATTTCTCTGCTTAGAGATACATAGAACCGATATCTGATCTTTGGTGAATTGAAAAATAGAATCGATAAGAATTTCGCTTTCCATTGTTAACTAGTACGGTGTTCTATCCGACATCACATACAACAACATTACCACATTGACTTAGAGGCTTCTACTTATGACTATCCGTTGTCAGACTTGAAAGTTAAAAATTTTCTGTTAGGCATATCATCCGAAATCCTGACAATGTTATTATACTTTTCAAATGCTAGGAAATTGAGAAATTATGGATTTATAGATCATTCATTCCGTGCCAGTTTGCTTAAGATTTTGAGCTTCGTATTTAATTATATATCAGTTGCTTTGGCTTTTCAAGTATAAATGCAGATAACTGTTACAAATTGTAGATGTAAAACTATATTCTTGATTAATTATGAGTTGCATTGGCTTTTCAAGTATAAATGCAGATAACTGTTACAAATTGTAGAAATATGTAAAACTATATTCTTGATGAATTCAAATCTATACATGACAAACAAAATCATTAAAACATGTAAAACTATAGTCCCAGAGATGGTTTATTATAAATTCTCTAGCTCATTCATTTGTCACAAGAAGAGAATTTGCTTGTTTTCGAGTCAGGCCAGGGAATCGCCTTTTGCTCTGAAAATTTGCTTGTTTTCACTGTCATATATTATTTAGAATAAAATATGCACCCTTTATGAAAAAGGAAAATAAATAAATTTTGTGCGAAGAAAGACTTTTCCAGTCTACGGTTAAGATATAGATAGCCTTGGAAAAAAGGTTTATGACCGGAAATCCCAACCGGATCTTTATCAGCTTGTCTCACGTTGTAATATGAATAAAATTCAGGTGTCCAAGACCCGCTATCGCAGAGTTTGGACTGCTCAGTCTGCCACACAAAGAGCTCCTGTGTTACATCCCTAAAAAAATAAAAAAAATAAAGCATTTATGTATAATAAGTGTGTGTGCACCGGTTGGCTCAAAGAAAATGACTACATTAATTTCACCAATATCCCTACTACTCCTTTAATCTTCCCTAACCCCATAACTTCCACCATTACACCTATTAATTCCCACTATAAATAAACCATAATCTATTCTTTCTATCCCACTTTTGTTTTCAGCCAAGCATTTGAGTGTAAAGGAAAAGAGTGCTGTGAGGAAAGAAAAAAAAAATGTGAGATGCCGAGAGTGAAGGTGAGGAAAGGGAGAGGTGAAAAAGAGAGAAAATGAAGAAAGCTTTGTTCAACCCAACTCCGAATTCAACCACGGTATAGTATAATTCAAGCAATGTAAGTACTGATCTGTACCTTCTATGCATTTTCTTTAATGGGTCTTATTTTATTATACAACTGGGATCATATATTTATATATTCGATGGTGATAGATGAGTGTATATTATTTATGGAAAAAAACTGCAAATACGACGCGTGTGGTCCTACGGGACGTGTGGCCCTATGAGGCGTGTGGTCCTACGGAACATGTGGTCCTATGAGGCGTGTGGCTTGACGAGGCGTATGGTAGGATCACCTCGAGGTTCATGCATTGCATGTTAGAGAGACATGCATTCGTGTGTTGAGATTTCGTTGCGTGTGACACGTAGAGAAAGACATGCATCATGAAGTTACGCATTATTATGTAGAGTGACTAACTTTTCACAGTTTTATTTATTCCACTGGCAGGTATTGTTCTCTTCTTTGATTATGTGTTTATTTGTTTGCTGTGTATGTCATATTTGAGAAGAGCATGCATCACGGTAATGTAGATTGAATGATGGATCTTGTTTGACTATTCTCGATGTGTCAGCTGTTAAAGTTATTCGAATGAATTTAATTAAGTACTAGAGACATGTATGTTGATTTGTAAATGGTTTCTGTAATTGCCTCTGCATGTATGATTTCCATAATAGGTAGACATAGGTTGCTTACGGAGCCCGTTGATTTGGCTCACGCCACCACTCATCAGTTTTGCAGGTAGGAGAAGTTAGGATATGCTTACACAGAAGTTAGTATACCATGGAGGATTGAGACGAGAAATTTCGAGACTAAGGATATTCAGAAAAGTCTTTCGAGGGTTGGTTGACACAGTTATTTTGATATTCGATGTTTATGTATTTTCGAGATTAGTGTTTATATACATTTGACTATTATATTTATTTAGAAATTCTTAGACATTGTATTGATGATGATTATTATGTTATCGAGGATTTTAGTAATGACTTCCGCTAACATCGATTTACGTTATTATGATGACGTTAGTTGACTTGTATCGACGCCTTGTATTCTTCTTAGCGAGATACGGCGGGTGCACTATTCCCGATGCTAGGGCTCAGGAGCAGGGCGCTACACCCTGCAAGTAGTGAAACTCCAATACTATGCATTTATCTGGAAAGAGAGTCGAAAATCTTGATTGAGACAAAAATCGAACTCTCGTCACTCTCTCGAGCCTCCGCCACCGAAACCATTAGGTCATGTTCTGGAGACTAGATAGCCCAAGAACTTATGATGGAACTTATGTATCGGCATACCAATAGATTACTCGTAGAAATATTTATACCTTAGGCCCTTAAAAGATCTCTTTAAAAAAGTCCTTAAAAGATCAAGTGAATAGACATCTCTTTAAAAAAAAGTCTTTAAATCAAGTGAATAATTTTGTGAATAACCTAACTAGCAAGTAGATAATGCAAATAGAGGCCGGACCCATTGGACCCATGGGGATAAGGTGTTTTTAAAATTATCCTGTCGACACACAGCTTTACAAGTACTTAAACTAACCGAAGTATCATTTGTGTGCAGTCAAGAAAACATATATTCGGCAGCCATAGTTCAGTTGGTATTCGGGATGAAATTTGATCTTAGAGATCAAGAGTTTGATTCTAGGGACCTGCAAAGTATGAATGTTCCATTGATGCTAAGACGAATGTCTGGTTTGCGGGGGGACACCTTGTGTGGGTCACTGCGTAAGTTCTCACCTAACCTAAGAGGCTGTTGGGCTCCTGATTTGCATCTTCCACAATGTCTCTTGCGGCTGGGACGGTGGGGGCTCTTAAAACTAGAGTATGACTTTTTGCTCCAAGAAAACATAAATTCCGGGGAATTTGGATTACTAACTAGTGAAAGTATAAGAAACTTATTCTATGAAAAAAACAACAACATTACTCCATTCTTTTAGAGGCTTTTGTTTATGGCGGTATATGGAGAATCAAATGTACGCAACTATATCCGTGTGTTAAAAACACATAGGTAGGTTGTTTTTGGATGAATTATTCTATGAAAACAGTAAATCTAATCTACGAAAGCAGTAAACCTAAATCCTGAGCATGCAATACTACCTAATAAAGAGAAAAAACTATAACCTAAGAAATCAAATAATTTATTCATAAAAACATGCATCATTATTCTAATTTGTCTTAAATATGCAAATCAGAGAAATAAATCGTAAGTATAGAATAACAAAATTAATCTAAGTAATAATTAATCTAGATCAATTAACTAAATAGTTAAACTAAAGTAAACTAAACTATCTCTAAACTAATTAACTAAACTAAGCTCAATTAATAAAAAATTAATTAATCTAAGATAGAATTAAATACACAGAAGACGTAAATAAATAAAGAGAATTTACTAAACTGGAGATAAAAGCCAAAAAAAAAATTCAGACCATTCCATCTATGGAGAAATCAATAAAAAAAATGAAAGAGAGAGAAGGGAGATAAAATAATTGAAGAAAGAAGAATTTTATTAAGAATGGAGTATTTAGAAACCCAAAAAAAAAAAAAAAACTAAAAAGTCTTTTATAGCTAATATAAGTCTCTGTACTATAAAGAAAGAAACTTGTATTAAAGAATACGAAAATGTGAGTGAAATGGTGTGAAATATACAGTTATATATAGAGTTGAATCTGCGCTCATGAATCCATTTTTTAAGTGCTGGAAAGCGCTTCTGCTTCGGTCTTCTTCCAATAATTCTCTCTATTTTACCCTTTCATAATCGATCCCCCATATCCTGTAAGTCTTTAAGACAATGGCTAATGTTATTGTTGGTGTTAACTATATGTGGACTCTAACAGAATTATTCACTTTGACTTCCGAAGACTTCCATTCTTCCTTTTTATCAAGAATTCACAAATGATAAAACACGTAAAAATATCCAAAAGTGTTACAGATTACTGATAAAACTCATACTTACACAGTACGATCATCAACAAACCAAATCAATCGTAATGTACAATCCAAAAACTCAACTAAACACATCAAACAGCAAGAAATTCACCAAATCAAATTGATAAGCAAGAAGGATAAAGAGGCAAGAGAAATAACCGTCAATCGGAAGAAGCTTCGAGAGAGAGAAGGAGAGGACCAACTGCACAACCAAATTTGCAGGAACTTCTCAATTTCATTAACTGCCAAATTCAGTTTACAAGTTCCTATTTATACTCAGCATACAACGAAGAAGAAGAAGTGAAACAGTTGAAATTACAAAAACATCCGTATTTACAATTCTACTTCAGTTTATTCATTAAGGGCAAAACTGTCCTTTCGCCAGTTTTAAAACTCTTCCCGCTAATGCTCAAATAAACGCCTTCTTCCTTGATCCCAATTCCGTCGAACACTTTGCTGCAATTCTTCCATGGCTTTTCTCCTCCATTAATTCAGCTCCCTTTTCTACAAGCATCTTGACACCCCCCCCCCCCTCAAACTCGACTGTGCATACATATTGAAAGCATTCATAGACAGAGTCAGAGTTTGCAGCCTGCAAGCGTCCATTGGTTTGGTAAAAAGATCTGCCAACTGAAACTCAGATCTTATAGGCATAGGTTTGATCACTCCTTTTCGATACTTCTGCCTCACGATGTGACAATCTATTTCTATGTGCTTAGTCCTCTCATGGAATACAGGATTTTCCACTATGTACAAGGCACTCTTATTATCGCAAAATAGTTCCACCGGTCCCTTGTGTTTCACCCTCAGATCTTCAAGCAAGTATAGTATCCATTGCGTCTCACAGGTAGCTGCAGCCAAAGCTCGATATTCAGCCTCAGAAGACGATCTTGACACAGTTGTTTGCTTTTTTGCCTTCCAAGAAATCAGTGTCTTCCCCAGAAACACACAGAAGCATGTTATAGATCTTCTAGTTTCCTAGCAACCTGCCCAATCCGCGTCTGCAAACGCCGTAAGTTTCAGCTCTTCAGAATCACTATGTGCAGTCTGTAAGTGTAGTTGCGTGGGAGCATCAAGGAACTGGCTCAACTGTTGAACTGTAAAAGTAATATCCGGCCTCGTTATAGTTAGATATAGCAACTTGCCCACAAGACTCCTGTATCCACTCACATCTTCAATTAGATCTGAATCCTTCTGGTGCAATTTCACATTCTTCTGCATTGGCGTGTTGGCTGGCTTAGCCCCAAGAAAGCCTGTATTCTGCAACAACTCCACTGCATACTTGCGTTGACATATGGTGATCCCCCCTGTGACCTTGAAACTTCGATCCCTAAAAAGTATTTGAGGTCACCTAAGTCCTTTATTTAGAACGTTCGATGTAGATAGGCCTTAGTGTCATCAATAGCAGACTGGGAAGTACTAGTGATCATAATATCATCGACATAGACCAAGAGCGCTGTAAAGGACTGGACAGACACTTTTGTAAAAAGAGTGTGATCATGAGAAGACTGAGAATAACCCTGTGAAAGTAAAGCTCTGGTGAGTTTGTCATTCCACTGACGGCTTGCCTGCTTTAAGCCGTAAAGGAACTTATGCAATCGACACACTTGGTTAGGAGATGAGGCATCAACTCCTGGAGGTAGCTCCATATAGATTTCTTCTGATAAATCCCCGTGCAAAAATGCATTGTTGACGTCCAGCTGTTGAATGGGTCACCCTTTGGATGCTACTAAGGCCAAGATCAACCTAACACTGCTGAGCTTTGCAACCGGGGAAAAGGTGTCCGTATAATCCACCCCAAGCTGTTGAGTGTACCCTTTCGCAACCAACCTCGCCTTGAACCTTTCCACCATGCCATCTGGAAGGTACTTGGTCTTGTAGACCCATTTGCATCTAATTGGGACCTTTCCTGCAGGAAAATTAACTACAGACCATATGTGATTATTAGCAAGAGCCTGAAGCTCCTTTTGCATAGCCTGGCACCAATGCTTATGCTTTGATGCTTCCTGATAGGTTATAGGATCAGGATTCACACTGATGCTCAAAGCATATGTTCTGAATTCAGGTGATAAATGATCAAATGAGATGCAATGCTCAATGGGATAAGGAGTTGAATGATGGAAAGCTGACATGGTTGGAAGAAGGTCGCTTGAACTCAACATATGACAGTAGTAATCCTTTAGGTATGTGGGGGGATTCCTGGACCTAGTGGATCTAGGATTGTTCAGTGTGGCGTCTGTGTGTGGAGTGCTTGGTTGTATGTGCAAAGGAGAGCTTAATACAGACGGAGACAATGAAGACTCATCTGGCTGAGAAGGCAAAGACATAGTGTTTGAATCAGATGTTGGAGTGATTGAAGAGTTCAAGGGGCCAATATTGTTGGGTGTGCTCACATCATCAGAACTAGAAGCAGGACACGCTGGGATGTCAAAGAGCGTAGATGGCTGTGAAAACAGGTGAGAAAGAGGCCTTTGAGAGTCTGGACCATGATGAAAAGGAAAGACAATTTCTTGAAATGTAACGTTCCTGGAAATAAAGATATCTTTGGTCTCCATATTTTGCAATATATAGCCCTTCATAGAATGTGGAATACCTAGAAATAAACAAGGCTGAGCTCTTGAATCAAACTTTGTTCTGCTTGGGTCAGTATTATAGGCATAGGCCTGACAGCCAAATACCTTCAAGTGGTGATATGTTGGGCACTTTTGGTATAGATATTCAAATGGTGTTCTTTGGCTCAGAATAGGGGTAGGTATTAGGTTAATGATATGGGTGGCATGTAATATGCAGAAGCCCCAATATTTCAATGGCAGATTAGCCTGGAATCTTAAACTTCTGGCTACTGTAAGTATATGCTGCTGCTTCCTCTCAACCAGGCCATTTTGCTGAGGGGTATATGGGCAACTCCTCTGATGCACAATGCCTTTGTCACAATAGAATTGGTTTAAACAAAATTCAAAGGCATTATCTGAACGGATCACTTTTATCCTTTTGTCAAATTGGGTAAGGATATAATGATAGAAATTCTGAATAATGTGCTTTGCTTCTGATTTAGCTTTCATAAGATATACCCAAGTGAACCTACTGTAATCATCAACCAAGGTTATGAAATAAGTCTGGCCATATATTGTAGGAACCCTATAAGGCCCCCATATGTCAATGTGTACAAGATCAAAGGAAGACTTAGAAACAGAAAGTGAAAGAGGAAAGGGTTGTCTTTTCATCCTGGCCATAGGACAAATTTTACAATGATGTTTTACATATGCAACTACTATAGTAGGGTCTGATTTTCTAATTTCAAGCAATCTTGGCATGGAGGCATGTCCAAGCCGCATGTGCCACAGCATAGAATGAACAGATAAATTGGCTGCATCGGACTGTGCAACCATGATTTCAGAAACAGGGGCTGACTGAGAATGGCTCCCTTTGAGATAATAGAGGCCATTTTGAAGTTTAGCTGAACCAATCTTCCTCTTGGAGGATAAGTCCTGCAGATTACAAGTGTCATTTTGAAAAGAGATATGAAGATTTGAAGCAATAACCAATTTGCTGAGGGACAATAAATTGAAACTGAAACTAGGCACATACAAAACGTCTGAAATAGTAAGGAATGGATTAATGTGAACAGTACCAATGTGAGTTTCTTGGACAGAAGCATTGTTTGGAAGTTTTACTGAAATGTTTGATACTGGACTACACGAAGCAAACAATGAGAGTGAACATGCAATGTGATCACCAGCACCTGAATCCAGGATCCATACACTAAGAGATACAGTGGAAAGCTTACATTTACTCTGATCATTCTTCATAGAAGCTTGCGCATTCATGACTGCAGGCTGTCCAAAAGAGAGTTCAGCCGAAGGACATTCAACAAATCCACTGTCCTTCTCTCCCAGCAGACTCATCAGTCTGTTATATTGTTCAACAGTGAGCATAGGCATACTTCGTTGTTCCACGTTCATGACTGCGTTATGGTCTTGCTGAACAGCAGAAGTTCCTGAGATGTTAGACACATCATCACTGATCCTTAATTGATTAAAATCATTAACATTTGAATCAATCATATTATCTTGTGGCTTGGCCTTGAATCCTGGGGGGTATCCAAATTTTTTATAACAGCGCTCCACAGTGTGTCCACTCATCCCACAATGGGTACACACTGGTCTCTGAGAGACATTGTGATACCCCCTGCCTGCACCTCGTCTATTTCCCGAAAACTGCTGTTTGAAACCATATGAGTTCACTACAAAACTTGCAGGCGTATTTGTCTCCTTACATTCATTTGCACCTGCACTACAAGTATTCGACATCAAGGCTGCAGCATTGTTCAAAAAATTAGCTGCACCATTGTTGTTCATCAACTTTCTTTCGTACTGTAACGCCATGGAAAAAGCCGTAGAAATACTTGGAAGGGGTGTCATCACAAAAATCTGCGATCTAACGGGATCAAACTCCATACTCAATCCCTTGATAAACTTTATAACGTAATCCGCCTCAATAAACTTACTCATCTTTCCAGCCACATCGCATGTGCACCTTCTACATTCACATTTTGGAATTGGTCTCAATACAAGCATCTCCTCCCAGATGGACTTCAATTTCGTGAAATAATCACCAATTGTCAAATCTTCCTGTTTAACCACATAGAATTGTTCCAGCAAGTCAGATAACCGAAACGGATCTCCGCCCCCCCCCCCAAATCTAAGGGTGAGATCCTTCCATACTTCATATGCGGTGTTAAACCACATGATACTCTGTGCTATTGAGGGTGAGACACAGTTTTGAATCCATGATTGGATCATGGTATTACATTGTGTCCATGCCAAGTACTTTTCATCATTTTCATTCGGTTGTACTATAGATCCATCAATAAAACCAAGCTTATTCTTAATTGTTAAAGCCATACGAAGTGTTCTACTCCACGAATGGAAGTTATGTCCACTAAGCGGTGGTTGCACAAGAACCACAGCGGGACTCTCATTAGGATGCAGTAATAGCGGATTAGCCGCAGGATTTTTGTTTGAATTACTCGTTCTTGAAGTAGATGCAGAGTTAGAATTCATAGCGTTTGAATTTGATGAATCACTGTATTATGATCACAAAGAGCTCTGATACCATGATAAAACTCATACTTCCACAGTACGATCATCAAAAAACCAAATCAATCGTAATGTACAATCCAAAAACTCGACTAAACACATCAAACAGCAAGAAATTCACCAAATCAAATTGATAAGCAAGAAGGATAAAGAGGCAAGAGAAATAATCGTCAATCGGAAGAAGCTTCGAGAGAGAGAAGGAGAGGACCAACTGCACAACCAAATTTGCAGGAACTTCTCAATTTCATTAACTGCCAAATTCAGTTTACAAGTTCCTATTTATACTCAGCATACAACGAAGAAGAAGAAGTGAAACAGTTGAAATTAAAAAAACATCCTTATTTACAATTCTACTTCAGTTTATTCATTAAGGGCAAAACTGTCCTTTCTCCAGTTTTAAAACTCTTCCCGCTAATGCTCAAATAACCGCCTTCTTCCTTGATCCCAATTCCGTCGAACACTTTGCTGCAATTCTTCCATGGCTTTTTTCCTCCATTAATTCAGCTTCCTTTTCTGCAAGCATCTTGACAATTACCAAAACGACTCTAAAAAAAAGTAAATGCTTCAAATATCAAACATATGAAATAAAAAAAACACTAAAACAACAACTCGATTTAATATAAAAAAACTGTGCCTAAAAATGGACAGATAAAAATCTTTATAATTTATGTCAAAACATACATCATATTCACTACGTGAATATTCTAAAACTAAGGCTATGATAATGTAGCCACATTGTAAAATTATCCAGATAATCCATCTACCTACACATCAATAACGTTTTCCAAAATTAAAGGTTAGAAGTGTAATTATGGAAAAGCAAGATTGGGTTGGATGGTGGTCATTATGGCAGGATATAGGGGATGATAACTACTCACCCGTAAATCCCTCACCCTCTCCCTACTGCCCGCCACGTAGCAGTCAATATCTTCATACACCTCTTCCTCCTCGACCCTTCATCTGGTCTCATCATCTCCTCTGCTGTCACATGACCGACAGTAAGAAGGAGGTGAGGGATTTAGGGATCCAGAGATCTCATCCCAAGATATGGATAGTCAGACAATAGAGGGTGAGGGTCGGTCATGGTATGCAATTGAAAAAAAAAAGAAGGAATAAAAGAACCCACAAGGAAGGAGGTAAATAGGTCTTGCTGTTGACTCTTTTGTGCTGTGTGTGTGTAAGAGTGAGATCCACTTTTCCACATTCTAACGCACACTGCATGACACATTTAAAAGCCAAAGACAAGTGGTGTGGTGGGCAGTAAGAGGAAACATTTGTTTTCCAATACTCCAATGCCTTTTGCTTCTGTCACTTTGTGTGGAAGTTCCCTTCTCTAATGACTTCCACATTCTTTACAAGTCAACCATCTTATTATCTTAGTAAGGTAAATGCCCCTACCTAATTCCACTTTCATTTTGTATTAGAAAAAGAGCGTTTTTAGTGTACTAGGTTCCCGTATTTATGTAGGGTCTGAAAAAGAGCCGAAAATCATCTATTTGTATATAAGTTTTTATACAAACACAGTGTGCATCTTATGATATACTTTAGGTGGCGTTTGGTTCACACTTGGGAATCGGAATTAGAATCGGAATGGGTATGATAGGGAATGGGTTTGGAGGATATGAGTTTGGGGTTAAAAGTGAAAGTTGTTTGGTATTAAAATGGGAATGGGAATAGTGACTGGCCGGAATAGTGGTCGCCGGCGGTGGCGGACCGGTGGCCGGTGGCGGCGGACGGCGGCGGACTGGCGGCGGACCGGTGGCCAGAGGCGGCGGACTGGCGGCGGACCGGTGGCCGGCGGCGGCAGACTGGCGGTGGCCGGCGGCCGGCGGCGGTGGCCGGCGCCGTTGACCGGCGTTGACCGGCGGCTCCCCATTCCCCCATTCCCCCAATTTGATAGATAAGGGGGGGCCTAGTATATCAAAAAACGATATCCATTACCAAATAGTTGGATATCAAAATGAAATCAATTCCCCCATTTACCCCAAACAAACAGCCGGAATGGGTTTGGATGCTTCCAAACCCATTCCTTGATTCCCATATCCCCCAACCAAACGCCACCTTAATGGTTAAAAGCTGGAAAAAAGAACCAAAACCAAACAGACATTTTCACCAGAAGAAAGTACAAAAATTTTGAACACCAATTTAAAAAGAGGATTACCAATGTTTAAATACTTTGTATGTCACTGCTAAACTATAAAAATGTGTTTGCGGTGTACTAGGTTCTTACGTTTCTGCAAAGTCTGGAGAGGGGCTGGATCGCTTTACGATCTGATGTACGTAATCTTACCATGCACTTTGTGCAAGAGGCTGTTTCTGCTGCTCGAACCCATGACCTCAAAGTCACAAAACACCAACCTTATCAATTGCTCCAAGACCCACCCTCGTCACTACTAAACTATGTCATTGACTAATTATTGGTAGCTAAAGGTGAAATCTCTTGCCTTGGGACCTCCAACGCCCCATACACATGAGCATTGTGGAGGATGCAAATCAGGCGTCCAGCAGCCTCTTAGGTTGGTGAGGCCTTACACGGTGATCCACACAAGGTGCCTCCTATAAACTAACAGAAGTGGAGCACTCACACTGTGCGTGTCTTCGGATTCGAACTCTTGCCTTTTTAGTAGCAATTTTCAACCCGAATACCAACTAGACTATGCCCTAGATGCATGTCATTCCCTAATTCTTCTTCTACGTGATGTGGAATGAAAATAGTTCATAGATGAATCTAAATAGAAATATTATAGTGACATATGCAAATTACAGACGGAGACAATGAGATCATAAGATTTATACAATATTGACTTTGATGTATCTGAATGGTGGGACCCTAAAATTCAAATGATTGTCTGTTTGTTCAAAGTTCTAGTCATCTCCAAATAGTTACATGCTAAGCCCATATTTTCTTACACGTAATTATCAAATGAGGATGCACTATCAACCAGGTAACCGACTTGCCGAATACACTCCATCTTACTGTCAGAATATTAAGGATAACTCAAGTGTTCATATTACAAACATGTATATATATATGTGTGTATTATTATATGTATATGATTAATTTGGTTAGTTATTATCTAACCAATTCTACAAAATGAAATGTTAGGTGGTGGGTTTGTCTCACATTGGTGTATCAGTTTTTAACAATACACTTTTGGTTTTCAGTTAGCTTTATCTTGGATGGTAAAATTTGGTGGGCACATAGTCGGTGCCTTATGTACCATTTATGGTGAAGTTATAGCACCAACTCAAATCAACCTTTAGTGAATTTTTTTCTTTCTTTTATTGTTATTATTTTCCATTCTCCATTGTAGTAATATTTACACTTTATGTTGGCCGTGCATTTTTCAGTGTTTGTCTTTGTCTTTCATTATTTGTCTATGCAGATATATATATATAGCCGGAGGTTTTGTTAGAAGTAAACTCTCTATTTTTTGGGATGGATACATTGTTTGTGTAATCTCTCACCTTCTCTAGACCCTAACGATAGCTTTTGCTGTCGTTAAGATATATTAATTATTTGTTGTCTTCATAAGTTCCAACACGCAAATCAAACATTTCGTCATTTCTCGATAAGTTTTCCGCTGCTATACTCTCCCAACCAGAATTTTCAATTTTGAGAGACTCAACCAAAAACCACTCAAGAAAACATTCTAAATACTATCAACTAACTTTCATCGAAAACTGAGATTCATGATTATGATACTATGATATTTAGCCCAAATATCTGTTGCATGTTCATATACGAAATGTATGTATTATCCAAAAGTCTAAGGCTGTGAGTTGGAATACATACGCAAAGGTGTTTGGTGCAAAGCACGATAATCATGAAAGGGTACATGCACACCGGATCGACCTTCCATTTAGGATACTTTGTCTGCTCATTTGACATGTCATGATACCCACACCTAAAATAATAATAACTAGTAATTTGTTATGATTTTGAAATATAATAGTATAAAGCAAAATGACTCACTAAATTGGTTGTGCTTCTTATATTATGAAGTAGCAGTTGACCGACACAGCTTGACGCAATTTTTATTATAGGTCATCGGAAAACAATTTCTGTGTGTTTCTAACACATGAGTATGATTGCATATATCCGCGCTTCATACTTCGCCATAGATAAAAAGCTATAAGACAATGAGGTAATGATGTTGTTGTAGTAATTTGTTAGGATAATGTCATCTAACATCAAGCAAGTAGATAATGTTTAATCCTTATAAGGAGACTGCATATAATTTATACATTTCAAGCAAGCGGATAATGTTTAGTCTGTAATCAATGGATAGTAAAAGATACAGAAAGTTTTTGTTGTATTTCTGCATGTTTGAATTGATGTACATTCCCTTTTCTTATAGTATGATTTCCTATCTATACAAGGTAAAAGAATCAATCAAATTGATTACAGATTTTCTATCAAATTAATTACAAATTTCTTTACTAATTTCACAGTTCCAGAATTCCTGGAATCCCTGATTTTCTGGCCTTAAATCACGTCTTCTCACAGTCCCCCATAAGTTGAATGGTGGGGTCGGCAACATTCAACTTGCACAAGATACTTTCAAACGACCTCCCGTTAACTGGCTTAGTCAACATATATGCTAGCTGATCTTCTGATCGGATGAATGGCAACTCAATAATTCTTCCTTCTAGTTTTTTCTTGATAAAGTGACGATCAATTTCTATGTGCTTGATGCGATCATGGTGTACTGGATTTTCAGATATGCTGATTGAGGCTTTGTTGTCACACAGTAACGGTGTTGGTAGACTCACTTGCACCCCAATGTCCTTTAGTAACTTTTGTACCCATAGAACCTCAGTGACTCCTCTTGCTATCCACCGAAATTCAGCTTCAGCCCTGGAGAGTGCAACCACCTTCTATTTCTTGTTTCTCCAGGTCACAAGATTGCCATCCACAAGTGTAAAATATCCTAACGTGGACCTTCGATCTACCAAGTTTCTGGCCCAATCAGCATCCGTATATGCTTGACTATTTAAGTGTATGTTATTCTGATATACAATGCCTCTTCCTGGTGTATGTTTCAGATATTGCAGAATACGTCATACTGCATTCATATGATGATCATAGGGGCTATGCATGAATTGACTTACCATACCGATTGCGAAAGCTATGTCTAGACGTGTATGTGACAGATAAATCAATTTGCCAACTAATCGTTGATACTGTCCTTTATCTGTAAGGGCTACTCCGTCAATCATCTATAACTTAGGGTTTGCTGCCATAGGTGTGTCGCACGGTTTATAGTCAAGCATTCTCACTTCGGCTAACAGATACAGAATGTATTTTCTTTGAGAGATATATATACCCGCGGTTGACCTTAGGGCTTCAATTCCTAGAAAGTATTTCAATCCTCCAAGGTCCATCATCTCAAATTTAGTAAACAATTGTCCTCGGAGATGAGCAATTTCTTCAGTATCATTTCCTGTTATTATCATGTCATCCACATAAATAATTAAACAAGTTACCAAGTTACCTCTTTGTTTGATGAACAAGGTGTGGTCTGCATTGGTTTGTTTATAGCCATCCTGTTTCATAACCTTAGTAAATCTGCCAAACCAAGCTCGAGGTGACTGCTTCAATCCATACAAGGCCTTCTTTAATATGCATACCTCTCCTGTCTTAAAGTCGGATGAGAATCCAGGAGGAGGTTCAATGTACACTTCTTCCTTTAGGTCGCCATGTAGAAACGCATTCTTGACATCGAATTGGTAGAGAGGCCAATTCTGATTTACTACGGCAGAGAACAACACCTTAATTGTATCAATGTGAGCCACAAGAGAGAACGTTTCTGAGTAGTCTACTCCGTACGTCTGGCTATAGCCTTTTGCTACCAATCGGGCCTTGTATCTTTCAATGCTTCCATCAGCCTTGTATTTGACTGTGAACACCCACCAGCACCCAACTGGTTTCTTCAACGGTAGGAGAAGACATCTTTCCCATGTCTGATTCTTTTCTAATGCTTTTATCTCTGCCATCATTGCTTCCTTCCACGCGGGTTGAATGAAGACTTCTTCAGCATTTCTTGGAACCTGTTTTGAACATAAGGACACAAAGAGACCTATAGCCAACTCAGATAATCCTTCCGAAGAGGTACTTACCGGATACCTGGTCATTTTCGATACTTGTTCTGAGGAATACCGCTTAGGAGGAACTCCACGCTTGGCCCGAGAAGGTAGTACCCGGACCTGCTGTCTCTTAATAGAAAAGTTAGTATCCCTGCATACCTCTGGTATGTGAACAAAAGAAGTGTCTGGGTTATTTTCTAGGTTATGTTCTGGATCTGAAACAGTGTTACGGTCTACAATAGATTCAAGATTAGACTGTTCATTCATTGTATCAGAATTTATTACCTCGGAAGTGTCATTCATTACTGGAGGATCATTGAGTGGTACTAGTCTATCACGCAGTACATTGTTGGGAGGTGTGTTGTATTCGGCGCCATCTACTTGCCTTGTTAGAACAATCGTCGTACAGGTTGGTGGTGGGACCAACCAAACTAGGGTTCCATCATCGTTTAGTGGTTCCCCTTGAACCAGAGATGGGGTGGTATAAAAGTATTCAGTCTCAAGAAAGACGCAATCCATGGTAACATGGATGCGTCGGGTGCGGGGGTTATAACATCGGTAGCCCTTTTGGGTGGTTGCGTAGCCAACAAAAACACATTTTTTGACGCATGGATCTAGTTTGGTTCGTTCATGTTTGGGGGTATAAACAAAAATTGTACCGCCAAATATGCGTGAGGAAGCGTAAAGGTAGTCGGTATCTCATACTGGGAAGATAAGGTTTGAAGTGGGGTATTATAATCAAGGATTTTTATGGATAGACGATTTAGGAGGTAGGTAGCTGTTGGTACAGCCTCTGGCCAAAAACTCATCGCTACATGAGAATCTATTGTCATAGCCCGGGTCATTTCTAAGAGAATTACGAGATTTTTGCTCCGTGGCTCCGTTTTGTTCTGGAGTATTTGGACAAGTAGTTTGGTGTATAATGTCATTATTGTGTAGAAATTGGCTTAGATCTTTGCCCAAGTATTCTCCCATTGTCCGATCGAAGAACTTGAATTTTTGTGTAAAACTGAGTATGTAACATTTGGTAAAAATGAACAAATTTCTGGTGTACTTCAGATTTATGTTTCATGATATATAGCCACGCCATACGAGAAAAATCATCAACGAATATCACATAATATTGAAAACCAAGTGGAGTACTGTATGGGAGGGACCCTAGACATCAGAATGCACCAAATTACATATGATTGACCCGAGTATTTGTAGCTGGGTGAAAAGACCGAGTTTGTTTTGTCCGGAGACACGTATCACAGGAAAATGTTTTACGGGTGAGGAAAATAAAGAAGGAAACAAACGGTGTAAATAACCAAACGAAGGATGGCCTAATCGGCGATGCCACAACCACACCTGGCGATTGACCATTCTGGTGGCAATATTAGACTGTCTCTGTTGCATCACCGTATCAACAAAATACAACCCTTGGCGCTCAGTACCACGTCCAATGATCGCTCCCGTATAAATGTCCTGTAGGAGGCAAAAATCAGGGTACATGATAACGATACAATCTAATTCCTTAGTAACATGACTGATTGATAGTAGTTTAGCAGATAATGTTGGGACATACAGACAATTTTTTAGAGTAACAATAGGTGTAATTGAGATAGTGCCACTATCGGCAACGGGAATAGTGGTTCCATTAGTTGTTTCGATAACAGTTTTGTTGGGGTGTGTGTGGGTAATCAAGTCAAAGGGGTAGCTAGTCATCGTATCGGTGTCTCCACAGTCAAAAATTCACTGTGAGGTCTTATGGGAGTTTTTAGTAGTAGAGAGACGTATTGTTGAATTTTGTGTCAAATTCAGGGGTGTAGTTGACATTTTCAGGGAATCTGAGGACATATGTGGAATTACGGAGGTTTGGAAGGACTTAGTTGGTGCTGAACATAGTTGAGGGACTAAATTGCACTTACCAGATCCTGCAGGGACTAAGCTAACTGTTTCTTTGAGACCAAGGGTGCTGGGGCTATTTCCTGACAGGGGGCAGGGTTAATTAATTTAATAAGGTTGAGAATAAATTTCCCAACCCTTGTACCTCCGTCGTCATTGTTGCTTCCAGATCCTTCCATGGCCGCCCCTTTCATTGCAATTCCCCGTTGCTCTGTGTGGCCATCTGAGTCTCTGCTGGTCTCATTTCCTCCTTCTTCTATGGCCTGGGCTACGGAAGCTTACCCTTTTCGTTTGAAATTCTCCCACCAGTCCGGGTAACTGTGGATTTGGAAGCACTTTTCCCTGATATGCCCTTTCTTTCTGCAATTGATGCACTCTTGCTGGGCTTTTTCGTCTCCCCGCCATGATGGTTTGCGTGAGCGAGGAGATGACTTGTCCATGGTCTCCCGTTGCTTACTTTGTCCTGGTGGTCCTTTGACCACCAATCCTTGACCAATCCCCTGTGATGATCGAAGATCTGAAGAGTGGCTCACTAAAACTCCCCTCTAAACATCACCTCGTTTGAGTTCATTGTAGGCTGCTTCTACGGAGGGCCGAGGGTCACGCTTAAGAATCTCCTTCTTTGTGTCTGAAAATTGCTCATCAACTGCCAACAACAGTTGATAGAGCCGCTGTTCCTGGATTTTTTTCGCGTATGTGCTAATGTCATTAGGTGACTCTACTGGATTTGGATCCAAGGAGTCAATACTCATCCACAATCCCTGAAATTGGTCCCAGAGTACTTCGAGTATTCTATTTCCTTGCTTGACTATGTAGCACTGTTTGTGTAAATCAAAGATCTGCAGTGGATCATTGCCAGATCCGTAAGCAACCGCTAAACCGTCCTAGAGAGCTTTTGTAGTCGTGTATTTGTACACGTTGTTTACCAGACTATCCTCCATATTATCAATTAGCCAAGTGAAGACTAACTGATCACTTTGTTCCCGGTTTGGGTAAGATGGGTCAGTTGGTGGAGAGTGGAGGAACCCCAATTATGTGGGAGCTCCTCCCCCTGCCTCCGATAGCAATTTTCATTAATCTTTCCCATAAATTGTAGTTAGTGCTGTTCAATTTTATCTTCAACACTAAACTTCTAGGAAGGGGAGGTGTTGGTTGCAGGTTCAGGCTGTGTTGCAAGAATTTGGCAAATTGCTCAGAAATATAGAAATTAGCAGGCAGACTTGGCCTGCTTTCAGAGGTTTCAGGTTTGGTGGTTCCTGGGTTTGTGACAAGTTTGGTTTCTGTAAGTAGGTAACGGATACTCTTGATTTTTGGTCAAAGGTAGAGGAAGAATATACTAAGGCAGTGAGGACAACCATTCTGAGCCTTTCGAATCTCAGATACGAACTGGTAATATAACTTGATCAAGGTAGGGTGAGATATGGCAATGATGGCAGTGATGAACTCACCAAAATGAGCCAGTCAGATAACAAAAACAGGCCTGATCACAGCCTGCTCTGGTACCATGTAATCAATGAATAGCAAAAGATACAGAAAGTTTTCGTTGTATTTCTGCATGTTTGAATTGATGTACATCCCCTTTTCTTATAGTATGATTTCCTATCTATATAAGGTAAAAGAATCAATCAAATTGATTACAGATTTTCTATCAAATTAATTACAAATTTCTTTACTAATTTCATAGTTCCTAATTTCCTGGAATCCCTGATTTTCGGCCTTAAATCATGTATTCTCACAGTCTTTATAAGGGGATTGCTTTGCCACCTTCGACAGGTATACCGAAACCAGGGGCCATCAAGTATCCGAAATACATTGAGGTTATAATCTCACGTTGTTTTTCCTTATACTATTGAAGAGCCTTGTCATAAAGATAGAATTTCTGATACTTAAAGGCAGTGGAAGTGGCTACTATATTCTTTGTCGGCTCTTGATGATTGTCTACCAATTGATGTACCCGAGATGTATTTCCTCTGTCTCTAGTACAGGAAAGAACCTGCGGTCCAAGGTTCCTCCTCTTTTTTTTCAAAAAAAGGGTGTGGGGAGAGCGGCTAGAATTTTTTACACATTTGGATGAAGCAAAAGATTCGTACTCGAGTTGATATCAAGCATAAAAAAATAAAAGAAATATGAAATAAAAAAAGATTGCTCGAGTTTATGATAGAATAACTAGTAATACTTGTTTCGATGCGAAAAACCTTTAGGTCTAGCGGTTGAGTAGCATGTATCCTATTTCTGTATCTCGTGTTCGATTCTCCTCTTTAATTTAAAAAAAAAGTTTGTTTCGAAAATATCTAAAGATAGGCTAGTAATAACAATGTAATAAAACAAAAGAGAGGTGCATTATAGCTTTAGCTAGGAGTAGAGTCTGGAGGAATGTTGGATCCCCTTTTACTCTAAAGCGTATAGACTTAGTTCGTAAGTTTGTTGTTTCTTTGGATGTTAACCAAACCATAAATACATTGTGTATTTAAAATTTTCAATTTTCTTGATCTTTTAATGGGAGCCCAAGATTGTGAATATAATATTTAGTACGTACTTGATGCTGAAGATCAAAGTTCCTCAAAAGTAAAATTGATACTTGTTATTACTGAGAACTCATTATACTCGAATTGTATAACTTGGTAATTATTACCCATATGGCTATTTCTTTCAGACACAATCATTTTTCCTTATTTTCTGTAAAATCCTGAACATTTAATTATCATAGAAATAAAATGTTTTTATCAAGATATAGCTTCGATGTGTGGATTTAATCAAATGCTAACAATGATAAATAAACATAAGAAGTGCTTAGGACAATGTTCCTACCCTCTTCTTGCACTTTGACGTGCTGGGCGCATCTTTCTATTATGTCCATGGTGAAGTAACCGCTGATCGGTACATCTTCACGCAATTTTTATTATAAGTCATTGAGAAACAACTTATATGTGTTTATAACATAAGAGTATGATTGCATACATTTGAACCTCCGATACCCCACCATAAGCGGGAGCCTTTAAGACAATAGGGTAATGTTATTGTTTTCAATTTTTCATAAAATAGATTGCTGATTGAAGGCAACTCTTTCTTGACATAAGTTGGAACGAAGCTTCAATATAACATATGTGATACCCCCACCCAAAGCTTACACGGTTTGGGAAGATGACAAAAGTAGTTTAGTTGTCGACTAAGAAAGCATAAAAAGCATGGGAACTTCACATGATATGGGTTCCAAACCCTTAGCTATCACCTTTCTAATATTGTGCTTTGTTGTTGATTGCTAGATGAGTGGATGCTTGTTATGTGCTTCATTTGATTGCGATACATAAGTTTTTCTTTCATATATAAACTCTTTGCTTCAACTGCAATTATCCATTAGCATGCAGCAATTCTTGGAGCAAAAGATCATTCTCTTGCTCTGAGAGCCTCCACCGCCTCAGTCCTCAAAAATATTGTGGAAGATGTAAATTAGGAACTCAATAGGCTTCTAGGTTGGGTGAGTACTTACGCTGACCCACACAAGGTGCTTGCCCGCAAACTAGGCCTTCGGCCTAGCAGCACTAGAACACCTACGCTGTGCGTGTCCTTAGATTTGAACTCTTCATCTCTTAGAACAAATCTCAACCCGATAACATGCATCAATTCTACTAGATATTGATGATCACTACACTATAGGACCAACTTGTAATCCGGTCAGGTTTGATTGGATGTTATTCTAAAATTTGAGCGTAATTAATATAAATGTATTTAGTTATCCCTCTGCATCTAGCAGACCTGGTATATGGATATCGTCCGTTGACATGTAGGTTATTCTTATTTATTTTGTGTGTATGATAAATAACACCACATCTTGTTTCTTTCTTCTTTTAACTTTTATGGTGTCGTGAAAGCATCATTATAGGGCTATTAACGAGCCAAACCGAATCAACTAGTGGATGTCGAGTCTTAACACATGTTCAAGTTTGACTCAATAACATTATAACTCTTTAAATATTCGAGTTTGTCTCATTTTGTTTACATAAACAAATCCATTTAGGTGTTTGAACTAGTCTCGCTAATTAATATTAACAAATAAACTCGAACTAAAGAGAAACCAAACTTAAACTGTTCACAAACAATTCGATTCGTTAAACACTCTACGTGTGAGAAACGTGACCCTAAACATTAGAATGAAAGAAATCAATCCATATTGTAACGTAATCAATCAACATAAATGATTGATTAATTAGTTTCTTTTTAGCAGTATTTGTGAGGATTATAAATTGTACTCTCAGTGAAGGAAATCAATCAATGAAAACAAAATTATTCCATATTGTTCTTCTTGTTTAGCAAACATGGTATCAGAGACATCGTTCCATCCTTGGGACAGAATCGTTACCAAGCTCATCATTTACCTGTGAACAACCCGAAATAGCCATGGCCGACGCCTCCTCAACCTCCGGGGTTTCCCACACAGAGGGAGCAACGGACAGCCAATCTCAAACCTTTAGCCTTGCTCAAGTGATAGAAATTCTCCAGAACTTAACACCAAATAAAACCCAAACAGAGAGCCATTCCAGTCAGCCAATCGTCCTAACAGACAAGCTGACCGATCGCAACTATGCAACATGGGCATGCAAGATGAGCCTAGCCTTGGATGGAAGGGGACGGCTCAATCACATCACAGCCGCCCCTCCATCTAGAGAAGATCCAGAATACCCTAAATGGCGTCAAAATGACTCCACGGTACTGACCTGGATTCTAGAAAATATTGATGGAGAGATCGTTAATCAATACATTGACTATCCCACTGCAAGAGAATTGTGGAAAGGAATTGAGGCCACATATAGCAGCGGGAAGACCATTCCCTCCAGATCTTTGACCTCACAGTTAAGGCTAACAGCCTCAAGCAGGGCAATCTGCCCTTAGAGAAAGTATACGGCCAACTGCAGGCCATCTGGAAGGAAATCGACAGAAGAAGCCCCAACCCGATGAGCTGTCCTGAAGACATGACTAGGTACAACCAAATGCAACAAACTACCAGGTTATATCAATTACTTCAAGCCATAAGTGACGACTATGACCAAGACAAATGGGACCTCCTCAAAAGAGATCCTCTACCGACAGTAGAGGAGGCTTATGGTGCAATACGCAGAGAGATGTCTAGGAGGATGATTATGCGGATAGAGGGGGGGCCATCACCGGGAGATTTTCCCTCAGGAGAAAGTGGACTAGGCAGTGGCCTAGTCGTGAAAACGAAGACACCGGCGAAAAAGGAGCGGTCAGAGACACAGGGGACCTCGTCATTCCGCAAGGAGGATGATAAATCCAACCTATGATGTACTCACTGTGGAGGAACCCGACACACTGCCTCCGGATGCTTTAAAATCATCGGGTATCCGGAGTGGTGGCCGGATACAAGAAAAAGGGGGCAGAGAGGAGGTGCTACCAGCGGAGCAGCGGGCAATCCAAGGACTGCCGTCGCCACTACGGGCAACACAGAAGATACCATCACCGGAGGCTTCGCCGGACTGATGGAAGGGGAAATCGCAGAAAGCATCGAAGAAGATGGAGGGGGGAGAAAAGGGTTTCTGCCGCCAGGTGAAAGGGGGAAAGTTTTTTCCCCTTTTTCTAAACCTAATCCCTCTTTAATTTTAAGTTTTGATCCCTGGTCCCCTTCTTTATTTTCTAGTAGTCCTCAAATTTATAAAAACGGCCACATAAGCCCTCAGCTCTCATGTCAATCATATGTTGACCATTGTACTTCCACCAAATTACAATCCGACCCCTCCAACTTCAGAAATATCATAAATCACCCTAAAACTTATTTGACTCATAAAACCGGCCCCCCTCAAACCCCTCGGTGGGTATTCGATTGTGGAGCCACCGACACTATGTCACCTGATATTTCTGATTTTTCCAGCCTTAATACACCAACTAAGCCCTTTATCCAAACAGCAAATGGAGGCTTATCACCAGTAAAAGGCACCGGCACTATAAAATTATCCCCGACTGTTCAACTCCGAAATTGCCTCTATGTTCCATCTCTGTCGCATAAATTATTATCCTTAAGCCATCTCACTAAACAACTCAACTGTACCGTTTTCTTACACCCGACCTTTTGTGTTCTGCAGGATATTCGGACGGGGAGGATCATTAGGCGTGGTTCTGAACAGGATGGGCTATACTATGTTGACGAGGTAAACCAGCCAGGTACTGCACTACTCTCCCAGCATTCCAGTGATCGTCAGATGTGGCTCTGGCATCGGCGATTGGGTCACCCATCTTATGGTTATCTAAAACTGTTGTTTCCTTCGTTAGTTCATCAGAATTCTCAGTTATATTGTGATACATGTATTTTGGCCAAAAGCCACAGACATTCGTTTCCTGCTAATAATACTCGACGAAATAAACCATTTGCATTAGTTCATTCAGATCTCTGGGGACCATCTCCGGAACCTAGTCGGACTGGTGTCACATATATTCTTGTTTTTGTCGATGATTGTACACGTATGACATGGGTTTTTCTTCTGAAACACAAATCTGATGTATTTGAACGTTTTGTCTCGTTCTATGCACATGTACAGACTCAGTACCAAACAACCATACAGATCCTCCGTACTGACAATGGCCGCGAATATGTCAACCACGCTATGCAACACTTCTTCTAAGAAAAAGGCCTAATCCATCAAACCTCTTGTCCCGATACACCACAGCAAAACGGCGTGGTTGAACGTAAGAACAGAATCCTACTAGAAATTACTCGTGCCATCATGATAGAGTCAAAAGTTCCCAAATATTTCTGGCCTGAAGCGGTCGCTACTGCAGCGTACCTTATAAACAGACTTCCCACAAAAATCCTTAATCTCCAGACACCTATTGATACTCTTTCCAAACACACCTCTGTACCCATTGACCTTACCCTTACCCCTCGGGTATTTGGGTGTACTGTATATGTGCATATTCCGAAGGCACAACGTTCAAAACTTGATGCTTGTGCTATTAAGTGTGTCTTTGTTGGGTATGGGGTTAATCAAAAAGGCTACCGGTGTTATGATCCAGTCACAAATCGTCTATACACCACCATGGATTGCCATTTTCTTGAAACCAGATATTATTATGCCCACTCTCAGAGTCAGGGGGAGAACTCTAATGCAGACTCCCTCGATTGGTTACTAAGTCCAGCATTACCTACCATGATACCTGGTGAAGATACCCCGGAAAACATTGTAACACCCAATGTGTCACAACACGCACCAAGAAGTTCTCTTCCGGACGAGCATCCTGAGGTAAGTCCTGAAAACTCTTCTACGACCATCCCTTCTCCTATACTTCCTTCTCCCTGCCCCTCCAACCCTTGTGCTTATGAACCTAACAAAGAAAGAGTGGCAGAAAGTTATCAACTCCCCCTCGCAGGAATCGAGGAGTACCACCAGAACGGTATGAACCAGAATATGTTTCAAAAAATTCAAAATACCCAGTGGCGAACCTGACAAGGAAGTTGACCAGAAGTGCGGCGCCATTTCAAGCATCACTATATGGAGCAGAGATACCAAAGACCATAGAAGAGGTATTAAAAAATCCCAAATGGAGACATGCTATGGAGGAAGAGATGAAGGCACTTGAAAAAAACAGGACTTGGGAAAAGTGTAAGTTGCTCCCCGGGAAGAAACCAGTTAGATGCAAATGGGTATTTACCATCAAATACCATGCAGACGAAACTATCGAGAGGTACAAGGCTCGTCTAGTGGCCAAAGGATATACTCAGACCTATGGTGTTGACTACTCAGAAACCTTTTCCCCAGTAGCCAAAATCGATACGATACGAGTATTGTTTTCTGTGGCAGCTAACTGTGACTGGCCCTTGTTTCAGTTCGATGTTAAAAATGCATTCCTACATGGTGATCTGAAGGAAAAAGTCTATATGGAAGCCCCTCCAGGTTTCTCAGATGAATTTGGCCCAGACGAGGGATGTAGACTTCGAAAAGCATTGTATGGTCTAAAACAGTCCCCGAGAGCTTGGTTTGGAAGATTCTCAGTTGCAATGCGGAGGTATGGCTACTGTCAGAGCAATTCTGATCATACCCTATTCCTAAAGCGAAGAGGAAATCTGGTAACTTCCTTGATTATCTATGTGGACGATATGATTATCACTGGCAGTGATAGAGACGAGATAGCAGAGTTGAAGCAGAGATTGTTTCAAGAATTCGAGATGAAGGATCTAGGAAGATTAAAATATTTTCTTGGCATTGAGGTACTAAGGTCAGGTATGGGTATCTTTATTTCCCAAAGAAAATATGTTCTAGATCTACTTGCAGAAACAGGGTTAGTGGACTGCAAACCAGCAGAGACACCAATGATGGTGAATCATGGCTTACAAATTACTGAAGGAGCCAAGCTAGTAGACAAAGGTCAATATCAGAGACTTGTGGGAAAGCTCATCTATCTGTCACACACTCGACCAGATATTGCATATGCAGTCGGAGTTGTAAGCCAGTTTATGCACAAACCTCAAGAGGATCATTGGGAGGCTGATTTACGAATTGTGAGATACCTAAAAGGATCAGCAGGAAAAGGAGTTGTGTTCCGAAAAAATGGACACTTAGAAATTCAGGCCTACACAGATGCAGACTGGGCAGGCAATCCGAATGACCGACGATCAACATCTGGGTACTTTGCCTTAGTTGGAGGGAATTTAGTCACCTGGAGGAGCAAGAAGCAGAAGGTGGTTCACTATCAAGCGCTGAAGCAGAATTCAGAGGTATCGTTAAGGGAATAATAGAGGTATTGTGGCTACGAAAGCTCTTGACAGAAATGGGGTTTCCACCAAAAAGTGCTTGTAGGCTCATGTGTGATAACAAGGCAGCGATTAGTATCTCAGAGAATCCGGTCCAGCATGACAGAACTAAACATGTCGAAGTAGATCGGCACTTCATTAAGGAAAAATTGGAGGCAGAAATCATTTGCTTACCTTATACCAGGACAGAAGACCAATTAGCTGATATTCTCACTAAGGTTGTGCCTAACCGAGTATATCATGAAGTTTTGCGTAAGCTAAGCATCGGAGATCCGACGACTCAGCTTGAGGGGGAGTGTGAGAAACGTGACCCTAAACTTTAGAAGGAAAGAAATCAATCCATATTGTAACGTAATCAATCAACATAAATGATTGATTAATTAGTTTCCTTTTAGCAGTATTTGTGAGGATTATAAATTGTACTCTCAGTGAAAGAAATCAATCAATGAAAACAAAATTATTCCATATTGTTCTTCTTGTTTAGCAAACACTACGCACCAGTATCATTCAATAAAATCCTTCAATTGATCTTGAATGCCATGTTCCAGGAGCATCTTGTCATTTCTTTAGGCGCATAAAATGAGCACTTGAAGGTGCATAAAATAAGTACTTTGAATGCATAAAATGTAGAGGTGGCAATTTCAGACACGACACAAAAATACGACCCGAATCTGTCACGATTTTTGCGGGTATGGGTATGACCTTGGCGGGTTTCGTGTACAAATCGAGTAAGACCTGAAAGATACCCGTTAAAGGCGGGTCGTGTTTTGGTATACGCGCGGTTTACCCGTTTATAACCCAGAATACTCGAAAATTTAAAAATATATTTTAAATAAAAATTTATAATTAATAAAGTAAAAAAAATAAATTTACCCAAAAAAATACTAGCCTAATCGTTAATCCCTTCCGCCATTCCCAAAATCTCAAGCCCCATTCCTAAATCTAAATCTCATTTTCCCCCTTTCTCCAATCTCTTGCCCACCGCATGCAGCCACCAGCCAGCCCCCTCTCTATCTCTCTTCTTCTCCAATTCTCCGTCCGTCCGCCGCCATATCTACAGTTTAGGTGAATATTTTGACAACTTCTTCTTCACGAGCAGATGGCTATTTGTTATCTTTTCTATTTTCATAAAGTTTCTGATGATTATTTAGCGATGGTGATTTCTTTTCAAAAAAAACGGATTCAGTTCAAATACACTTTCAGCTACACTGCTACAGACATCCACTCATAACATCATGAGTTTACATATTGCAAAAGATGATGGTGAAGAAGCTGAAGATTCATGCTCAAATAATTAAACTATAGTTGCAATGGTGAATAAGCTGAAGATTTATGCTCAAATAGTTTGTGATTAGTCACACACCCTGCTTCCTCCCCCCCCCCCTCTCTTTTGATTTGCGTGACTAGAAAAATGTGATTTAATTTCATGGTCTATGGCATTTTTAATCTTTAACTTTTGGTTCTGTACGTATTGTCGTTTCATACATTGCAACAGCAGTCGTTTAAGTACATAAAACCTGAAAAATACAAGAAACCTGAAAAATACAAGAAACCTGAAAATACCTGAAAAACACATAAAATGACCCGTACACGACTTGAAATATTTATACTTGTCAAGTTCGTGGGTATACACGATACATGACACGTAATCTGACATGTACAGGTTTGGGTATCTACATCCATACACGCGAAGCAAATGGGTAAGATATGGGTATGACACTTTGATACACGAAACCCTAAAAATACTAAACACAAAACCCGATACACGACCTGTTTGACACCCCTAATAGAATGTTCTTTATTTCCCTTAAGTTTCTTTAGCTGCAAAAAAGTGTAAACAAAAAAGTGTAAACAATAAAGGTTTAAAAACCTTTAGATTAGGAATTAAACTTTTTCTTTTTCCGAAACAAGTATCATCGTTAAGATTCCCCGTATTGGCGTACTTATAGCAAAAGTAGTGAAAAGTGACTTCATAACGTATCTCAGTTGGTATTCAAATATTAAATTACATTTAATGTTGAAGGTTCAAACTTTGTGCTGTCATATAGATGTTAGTACATTGATGTTAAACTCTTTCTAACAAAACGGATTTAAATATGGACACCTTATTCTCTCGTCTGATGAAACCATACACTAAGAACCTCTGCATTAGGATAACCTTTTGTATCCAAATCAACTCAAGAAGTCAACTTTAATCATGTACTTCTCTTTTAGAGCAAATATCATTCTCTGGTCCTAAAGGTTCCCAGCTCTTTAGCCCAAAGGAGTATTATGGAAGATACAAATCAGGAGTTCATCAGCCTCCTAGATTGGGTGAGGACTTACGCAGTGACCTACACAAGGTGTCCTCCTGCAAACCAGGCCTTCGGGCAATCAGCACTGGAATAGGCCTTCGGTCAATCAGCACTGGAACACTCAACTGTGCGTGTCCCTGGATTCGAATTCTTGACCTCTTAAAATAAGTTACAACCCGAATATCAACTTACCTATGCTTTAGTACATGCACTTCTCTTTTGTTCGTTGTTAAGATGAGTGACAGCTAGTTCTCTCCAAGATTTGAAGGTGATATTTTGTTTGCATGCATAAACTATGTTCTTGAACGGCAAATCTCTCGCTTAGCATCCTGCATTTCCTTTTCAAGTCTATATTGCAAACCAGTTTTTCCTTTTTTTTTTTATCTTTTTTAGGGTGACGAAAGGAGTACGTGAAAGTTTTGGAAATGAACGTAAGCAAATCCTAATTGATAATTCCACTTATTATATAACTTCTGAATACTAAAAACTAAAGCATAAGCTGGTGGAAACTCGATCTTTATATACAATGCCATTATAAGACAATGATTATTGCTCTTCAACAAATATATCATAAACTCAATCTTTATATAAGATAAAGCCATTTCTCTATAAAGAAATTCATCCCTAAACTTTATATTTTTCAAAGTATTTATTAGCCAATAAAATATATATAAATAAAGAAGATTATATATTATTGAATGTGTTTAATACACCGGAATGATTTTTTACTATCTTATTGATTAACGAGTAACAATTAAAGTATCCCGTAGTTACTTTTGGCTATTTTAGAATTCGTCATATCAAGAACGTGACAAATCTAGCTCTTAGTAGCCTTAAGTTTCTCATTCGTTACAGGAAGTAATGATTCTAGTTTCGTATTTCGTGTTTCGTGTTTAAGGTTAGATGCGGGTCACCTTCATCTAGCCTCATTACCCACCCCCTGCTGCTACATGTCGCACGGTGACGCGTGAGGTGAGGAGAAAGTGGGTGAGGTGATTTCACCGGTTTGGAGGGTTGGGTGTCCTACCTGTTGTAACTATTGGATTTAATTTAATAAACCCCTGAATAGGACCGTTTAATCGAATCAATGGACAAAGTAACAAAATGCGGAAAATATACCTAGCTCCATTGCTGTTGTTAATCTGAACATGTACACTGCTCCGGCTGATGAAGAATCTGGCGTGATCCAAGGATTCACGACCCCCACCAATTGTTGATACACCTCTTGACTGGTTTCAACAATTCACTGCTTTACCCGATGGAGAGGCTAGGCAGTGTGGACTTTATAGAAAACTTGGCACACCTTCCCTCTAATACGCTATACTGTATGCGTTCCTTTTTGATTTGATGATATGAGAAGGTGAAGCCTCCTCCTTTATATAGAGGGGTGGAAGTATCTGATAGGTTAGGATTTAAATTTAAACTTAAATTTAAACTTAAATTCAAATTTAAATCTGAATTCAAATTTAAATCTGAATTTAAAACCCAACCTTATCTTCCTTAATCTTTAATTATTGTGCCAATAATTATCTACTAGCCACACGTGGGTTGTCGCCCCTCGGGGACCAGATGTCGTAACTTTATGGTCGCTGCACTTTGAGCCCATCCATCGCGGTCTCTGACCATATGACTGTCTACATATTCGGGGTTTCCATTTAGACCACACTATACATCCACGAACATACCCGATGATCACTTAACGTGTGGATGTTTTACGTAACAATTAATATTATTACGTGACATATGTGACATATAATATTATCATACATAACGTCCACCTTATGATTAATTCGTATAAACCTTATCAACGTGCTGCGCATCACACGTATCTCGAATTAATCCCAACAATCTCCCACTTGGACTATGTATGTATCTTAAAGATTATATGTCACTCCTTTTGAGCTCATATACCGTATGTCCTTTAGTGTGTCTTTCTTTATCCGGTCCATCAGCAAATGTTAACAAAAGACTTAAGCCGCACGTCGCCACATTGAATTAGTGACTAGTCCCTCTTAAATCATGATACTAACATTCTACTGAATGACATGGATACCGAAATGGATATGTAGTGTGGAATTAATATGCTAGGTGATCATACATATCTAATTCCAACTTGGCCCTCTTTAGCTAGATCAATAGAATTCAGAATGTATGCCGTAACTGCTTAATGTACATTACTTCTGCAGAAAAACTTTAATATAACCGGAATGTACATTATACTGTATGTCTGAAATAAACAACTTTATTGAACACCAGAAAAAACTCACAGACTCCCACTAGGATAAAACATCCTCAACTGGACTAAGACCCATACGGCTAACATGCTTGTGAAACACAACCGGTTCCACGGCCTTAGTCAAAGGGTCGGCCACCATAGAGTCTGTACTAATGTGCTCAATACTGATCAGACCACTCAGAATTCTTTCTTTAACAGCCAGATACTTCATCTCTATGTATTTCGCTTTAGATGAACTCCGGTTGTTATTTGAGTATAGCACCGCAGCTTTACTGTCACAGTAAATCCTCATTGGAGATGAGATAGTCTCCAATACCCGCAGCCCTGTGAAAAAATT
The DNA here is from genome assembly GCA_036186865.1 of Eustoma russellianum. NCBI lineage: Eukaryota > Viridiplantae > Streptophyta > Magnoliopsida > Gentianales > Gentianaceae > Eustoma > Eustoma russellianum. Next base: position 6,620,062 of record AP025043.1, read on the forward strand.
GCGAAGCCATATCGCCTGATTGGATGCGTGGAATGATGCAACGAATTCCGCCTCCATAGTGGAAGACGCCAATAAGGTTTGTTTCGCGCTTTTCCATAAGATCGCACCTCCGGCTAAAGTAAACACATAGCTCGAGGTCGATTTCATGCTGTCCTGGCATCCAGCAAAATCGGAATCTGTATATCCAGTGATCTCTAACTCATCAGATCTCCGATACGTCAGTACGTGTTGCTTTGTTCCTTGTAAATATCTTAGCACCCTCTTTGCCGCGGTCCAGTGATCCTTGCCCGGATTAGAGAGGTATCTGCCTAACATTCCCGTAATGAATGCCAAGTCTGGTCGTGTACATACTTGGGCATACATTATACTCCCTACTACCGAAGCATAGAGGGTATTCCTCATTTCCAAACGTTCAAACTCAGTCTGGGGACATTGTTTCAGACTAAACTTGTCTCCTCTTGCCACAGGGGTATTAAGTGGTTTACACTTATCCATGCTATACCGCTTCAACACCTTTTCGATGTATGCCTGTTGTGAGAGACCTAAGATACCTTGGGTACGATTCCTCCGTATCTCAAGTCCCAACACATATGAGGCTTCACCAAGGTCTTTCATCTCGAAATGCTTTCTCAGAAAGGCTTTGGTGTCGCTCAACATGTTTACGTCGTTTGTTGCAAGAAGTATATCATCTACGTACAAGATCATGAATATGAACTTGCTCCCACTGAACTTGTGATACACGCATTCGTCAATTTGGTTTGCCTCAAAACCGAAGGAGACAACCACTTTGGCGAATTTGAAGTACCACTGTCGAGACGCTTGCTTGAGCCCATAGATGGATTTCTTTAGTCGACAAACCATGCCTTTTGGATCTCCCACCTCGAATTGAGGCTGTTGAACCATGTAAATGGTTTCGTCGAGTTCTCCGTTTAGAAACGCAGTCTTAACATCCATCTGATGTAGCTCAAGATCTAAGTGTGCCACTAAAGCCATGATTATCCAGAAGGAATCCTTCGTAGATACTGGAGAGAAGGTTTTTGTATAGTCTATGCCCTCCTTTTGGGTAAACCCTTTAGCAACAAGTCGAGCCTTATATCGTTCTACGTTGCCTTTTGAATCACGTTTGGTTTTAAATATCCATTTGCAACCAACGAGTTTCGAACCTTTAGGCAACGAGACAACATCTCACACCTTGTTGTTGTGCATAGACTTTATTTCTTCTTCCATGGCCTTTATCCACTTTTCTGAATTTCGATATTGCAATGCTTGCTGGACGTTTTCGGGATCATCGTCCAACATACCAATATCGAATTCGTGTTCTTGGAGATACACCATATAGTCGCTAGGTATGGGGTTTCTCCGTTCACGAGTGGATCTCCTTAGGGGCACTTGTTCTTAAGATACTGTAGGTTCCTGAACTGCATCAGCTGGCAATTCATCGGGTTCTTTAGTAACTTCCTCAGGAACATGAATTTGTTCCTGTGGAGTGTCACTACTGGGATGAGGTGCCTCAGGTGCGGGTATCGCTGATGCTATCTCCCCAAAAGATGGTTCGATTCGCATTTCTGTCGCATCTGAGTGTGTCGCATCTGAGTGTGTCTCATCTAACTCGATGATCTGCTGATGCAAATCATTCCCCCCCGGAACCAAAGTATCCTCAAAGAACTTTACCGAATTTGTCTCGAAAAACACTTTACTTGTGGGATCGTAGAATTTATACCCTCGTGACTTTTCCGAGTAACCAACGAAATAGCAACTAACTGTTTTGGTGTCCAGCTTTCTTTCATTTGTTCTGTAAGGCTTCGCCTCTGCTGGATAGCCCCAAACCCTTATGTGGTTAAGGCTAGGCTTACGCTTAGTCCATAACTCATAAAGGGTCCTTATCGTCGCTTTAGTTGGTACTCGGTTGAGGATGTAAGCTGCGGCTTTAAGCGCTTCTCCCCAGAGGAATAATGGTAGCGTAGTTTGACTCATCATTCTACGCACCATGTCCATAAGTGTACGGTTTCGTCTTTCAGCTACACCATTCAACTTGGTGACCCAGGCATGGTGTACTGAGGGACGATTCCGTTTTCCTCTAGGTATTTAGCAAATGGTCCTGGACACTGTTCTCCTGATCCATCATATCGACCGTAGTATTCACCCCCACGGTCCGATCTGACGGCTTTAATCCTTTTGTTGAGTTGTAACTCAACTTCGGCTTTAAAGGATTTGAACATGTCTATTGCTTGCGCTTTTTCTTTAATCAAGAATACGTAGCCATATCGCGAATAGTCGTCAATAAAGGTGATAAAATAAGAGTGTCCATTTCGAGTAACCGGATGAAATGGACCACTAATATCGGTATGAATCAACTCTAATGGACTATTTGCACGATTTGCTTCATATCTTCGGACTTTAGTTTTTTTTTCCTTTAGTACAAAATACACACGACTCTAAGTCGGTTAAGTCTAAAGGATTGAGAATTTCTGTTTTGACAAGACGTTCTATTCTATTTTTGGACACGTGTCCTAAACGTCGATGCCAAAGTGATCCTGAATTCTCATGAGTTAATTTTGCTTTAACGTTTCGCATTACAACATGCAAGGTTTCCTGATGTGAAGCAACATTTATTGAATAAAGTTTATCAATTTCGGACATTATACCGTGACCAATCAATCTAGAAGCATGATAAAGTTGGAAATTTCCATTTCCAAAATAACCGTAATATCCACTTTTATCCAATCGATAAAACGAAATAAGATTTCATTTAAACGATGGCACTACAAAAGTGTCATGCAAATCTAGATAGAAACCGGATGTCAACAGCAATCTGAAATGCCCGATGGCTTCAACCTTTATGCCGCTGCCATTTCTCCAATAGACGTATCTTTCATTGTCTCTTGGTTTTCTATGGCTTAGGCAACCTTGCATAGTCACAGATAGGTGAGTCGTGGCTCCCGTATCGACCCACCAAGTGGCTATATCCGAAACAAAATTAACTTCAGAATAAACCAAGAATGTACCCTTTTTCTTGAGACAAGATATATAACTGGTACAGTTCTTCCTTAAATGTCCTTCCTTATTGCAAAAGAAACAAGTCATGCTTTTGGGTGTGTCAGTAGTAGGCACGCCCTTTTCCTTTTGACTTGCCTTTTGCACAGTAACCATTTCCGTAGCTTTGCGTTTCTTACCACCAAACTTGGTGGCGATAGCATTCATAACTTTATGCACCCTTATGCTGTCGATTCCACGGTACTGTTTCGAGCAAAGTTTCTTTAAGAGATTGTCTGCCTCGGCTTTCTCATTCTTTACATATCTTTGTTCGAGATCGGCTAAAATTTCTTTAGCCGTCCTGGACTCAGAAACGTGTCCCCTGAAGCATTTGGGGATGATCATAAAACACATGCGATTTGATCGTAGCCAGCGTGCCATGTGAGATTTTTCCTCACTGGTACTTTCGTCTGTTAGCACAGCTGGACGATCTATCTGTAACGCATTGTTTAGATCAGCAATCCCCAGAAAGATCTCAAATTGATCTTTCCATTGCTTATAGTTTGAACCGTTCATTGTAGGAATATCGTTAATGTTAGACATTATTGCTGAAAAGCAAACAAGAAACGGACTTAAATACACAACACGTGTAATCTTTAAACTGCATAAAAACAAATATCAAAATAGAACCCCGATTCCATCTACCAATTGTCTTCCAATATTGGGGCTCTTTGGAGTCATCCCAATATCTTCCAACAATTGGGTGTAGTGGTCAATATGACGGCTCTCCAAGCACAGGTTAACCACCTTCCTTTGGGCCGATGAGTTAACCTACGCTTTTAAAGCTTCGCCGCCGGCCCTATTTGGGTCCACTACCATGCTCATATGTGTCTTCGACAATCACACCTTCCTTTGGGCCAGTCAATGATTTCCTCCAACACATACATGCCCTTCACGATCATAACAAATATAGTGGCGATGATATGATTGCCGCACTTTAAGGGGATCATATTAAAGCCCTACATTTGCTAAGTCGCGTAACTTTATGGTTCTAAATGATCCGCAGTTTCCTGACTGACCCTTTTGCACGTACCGTGCATACTTAACCCCAACATCCGTTTTGTTTTACTTAAACCAATTTGAACTAGCTTGATTCCCTTTACGGCTCAAATAAGAACTACCTTGAACCAAGCTCAGTTCTCCTTACGGTATAAGAAAACAATATCTTTATCAATCAATTTAACAAGTGATATAACCTTATGATGGGTAACATTGAGTGTGAAGTGAACCGATTCAGTAATACCCACTTGCCATAAGGGTGTATTACCATTCCACATAATTTCTAGGCCACCGGTGGAGTCACAATGGTCTCGCTTAAGTACCGGCTTTCTTAGACAAAACTATGTGTACGGTGTTTTTATCACAACTCAATGAGTCATCTATCACGAGTATAAACCGCATTGATTGATAAGTGTTGGTTAATTCAGTCAACTTAGCCCATCGAATTAACTTGGTTGAAACTCGGTCAAACCGGGTCAAGCAAGATTCGGATCCTTATTGAGTTAAGTTCCTTAACTTTATTTGTTTATTTGTTAACATGCATAAACATAAGGCATAAATAAATAAATAAACAAATAACTGCATGCATATAAACAAAATAATGCAATAATAACCGGAAATTAACTTAACACTTGATTATTATTATTTTGGATTTCTTTGAAATAATAACAATAATAATAACAAGAATTTATTATTATTATTATTATTTTCCTTAATAAACTTTAAATAATAACAATAATAATCAAATTATCATCATTATTATTTACTTTATTTCCTTTAAAAGAAACTTTAAAATAATAATAATAATTACCTATTATTATTACTATTTTCCTTTAATAATAATAATAACAATAATAATTAAATTATCATCATCATTATTATTATTTTCTTTAAAAGGAGACTTTAAAATAATAATAATAACAACAATTTGTTATTATTACTATTTTCCTTAAAATGAACTTTAAATAATAATAATAAAAATTATTATTATTTACTTAATCCAAAATAATAACAATATACACATAAATTACAAAAACTGAAATTAAAAATAAATAAAGGGTCTGGGGCCGGGTCGGGTCGGTTCAGTACCCGCCCGCCCAAATTAAATACCGGATTCTACCTTTTTTTATTTTTTTATTTTGAGACTGAAATTGGGCCGAAGCCCTTTTACTGAACCGAATAGGGTCTGATCTGAATGCCCAGCCCACATGAAACCTCTTTTTTTTTTATTGAAACCTGATTTTGGGCCGAAGCCCTTCTGAAACAGGGCCGAATCGGGGTCGAACCCGGATCCGGCAGCCCAAACCCGCAAGGAGCCGCCAGCTGTCAGGAGCCAAAAAATCTCCAGTATTTTGGCCAGCTCCTGGATCGATCCGGTGACCTCCTTCTTTCTGTTTCAGGCTCTGGCCAGTAGGACAGCAGCCTTGAGTGCAGTCTTGAAGAAGGTTTTATATTTATTTTAATCTGACTACAGTTTCCAGGAAAAACCCAAATCATCGGAAGGGAGGTTCGACCCAGGTACCTCGCTTAAGCTATAGCGAGCACTGGCCAGTAGGCCAGCGGCTTTAATATGCTGAACATGTGGAAGTTTAAATTTATAATAATTTAAAAGCAATTCCAGAAAAGTACCAAAAATTTTCGCAGGGTATGGTTTGAACCTGAAACCTGTTGTCTACTGGAACACGATGCTCCCACTAGGCCTATATGGCCTTTGTGCTTTAATGGGAGCCTTTATAATATTGTATTATTATTGACACCATTCCGTAAAATCAGAAAAATAGCCAAAATTTTCGAAGGAGGTTCGAACCTTATACCTCTCCTCCGCTGTCTGGGGCGCTGGCCACCCCCACCAAAGCCAGTTTGGGTTAAAAACAGAGACTGATGTATATATACTATCCAAAAACAGAACCTTTTCTTTATCAAAACTTTATTATGGAAAAACGTTTTTCTTTTGACCCGAAAAATTTCGTTTTTCCGAACATGAACAGATTAACAGATTACAAAAACTGATTCGATTAGGCCTGCTCTGATACCACTTGTTGGATTTAATTTAATAAACCCCTGAATAGGACCGTTTAATCGAATCAATGGACAAGGTAACAAAATGCGGAAAATATACCTTGATCCATTGCTGTTGTTAATTTGAACATGTACACTGCAACTGCTCCGGCTGATGAAGAATCTGGCGTGATCCAAGGATTCACGACCCCCACCAATTGTTGATACACCCCTTGACTGGTTTCAACAATTCACTGCTTTACCCGATGGAGAGGCTAGGTAGTGTGGACTTTATAGAAAACTTGGCACACCTTCCCTCTAATACGCTATACTGTATGCGTTCCTTTTTGATTTGATGATATGAGGAGGTGAAGCCTCCTCCTTTATATATAGAGGGGTGGAAGTATCTGATAGGTTAGGATTTAAATTTAAACTTAAATTCAAATTTAAATCTGAATTCAAATTTAAATCTGAATTTAAAACTCAACCTTATCTTCCTTAATCTTTAATTATTGTGCCAATAATTATCTACTAGCCACACGTGGGTTGTCGCCCCTCGGGGACCAGATGTCGTAACTTTATGGTCGCTGCACTTTGAGCCCATCCATCGCGGTCTCTGACCATATGACTGTCTACATATTCGGGGTTTCCATTTAGACCACACTATACATCCACGAACATACCCGATGATCACTTAACGTGTGGATGTTTTACGTAACAATTAATATTATTACGTGACATATGTGACATATAATATTATCATACATAACGTCCACCTTATGATTAATTCGTATAAACCTTATCAACGTGCTGCGCATCACACGTATCTCGAATTAATCCCAACAGTAACATCGTAAACATACAACAACAACAATACCCATTGCCTTAGAAGCTCTCACATATAGCGGGATATGAGAGGTCTGATGTACACAACCATATACATGTGTTAGAAACACAGAGGTTGTTTTTTGATGATCTATAATGAAAATTGCGTCAAGCTATGTCGATCAACTGCTACTTCACAATATAAGAAGCGCAACCAATTTAGTGAGTCATTTTGCTTTATTTCATCATATTTCAAAGTCAATGAAAAGTGTGTCATTAACAAACTTGTAACATTGTAAACATAAATCGGTTAAAGCCTACTGAAATGTAGAGGGAGAAAAGTAATTCGTCCATCCAAAAGTGTTTCCTCTCAAGATTATGTAGCTTCCACAGTTATAGTAATTGACCATGAAATTTCACCAAACACTAGTAACGGAATGGCCTTCAAATTGGTTAGCAAGTAGACCTCTCAAATAACATTCTACCTTGCATGAGCTCTACTCAAATAAATATTCTCCTATACATTAGCCCATTATTACGTTTTTGTTCAGATCACGAAACGATCCGGCTCCTTTTCTGACTATGTATAAACGCAAGAATCTAATATAGCAAGAACGTACTTTTTTGAATTTGATAAGACTAACTACTTTCAACTGAACTAAACCAAAATAATTAACATGAAACTAAATCCTTCTTGATTTGTCCGCAGAGGATGATTTACACAACTTGTCTACATTCCTAAATGTTATTAGCTTTGAATTCAAAGTTTTTTTTTGCTAGTGAATGACTATATTATCTTTTTCTAGAGCCTACAACGAACAAATGGGATATACAAGATTCGAACTTATGTAGAATGTGTCGCTTTGTTCACTCGACTGGTTCAGTCTCGGTTGGTTGGGTTGAACCAAAAATATATGTTACATAAGACCAGCCCTCTTTCAAACAAGCGTCCTCCAGCCTAATAGGGCGGAAAATTTTACAAACATGAATTTCTAGTAAAGCTTAATGTTTTTAATATCACCAACTTGCCTTAACAAAAGTTAATTCTTTCAGCACACCTAAGATCATTCGGGATGGCTTTAAGAGCCCACCAAATGTGCTCACATTCCAAGGGAAAGTAAAGACAAGCCCATGAAAGATAGGTTGAACGTGTAACCATCAACACTTTGTTTTTCTGACAATAAGTTAGGTTAAAGAGAATGATTCTCGTTTATGATCAAAGTATACTATTACTTTTGTCAATGACTTACAGTGGAATTTACAGATGGTTTATAAAAAAAGTATTGGCATCGGAATTCGAACCTAAAAAAGATTGTAACCATCAGACACTCAACACATGTTAAGATGACAATTGCTACAACCTAATGACATTAGCACATACTAGTGTTATGTCCACTAATGAATCAAGAATGTTATGATGCACCTAACTTCGACAGCCCAACCGATTATCAAGCATCAGCTTCAATACGCCCCTCCCAAAATGAAGAAAAGCAAAACCTACTCCATCATCATCAAGTATTCGGTAACCATGTCTCCAGAGCATAGCTCAGTTGATATTCGGCTTGAGATTTGTTTCAAGAGGTCAAGAGTTTGATTCCAGAGACACACACGGTGTGAGCGTTCATTGTTGCTACATCGAATGCCTAATTTGGGGGGACAACTTGTGTGGGTTACTGTGTAAGTCTTCATCCAACCTAAGAGGCCGTTGAGTTCTTGATTTGCATCCTCTACAATGCTCCTTGAAACTTGAGTGATGAGACCCACAGGGCCTGGATATAGTTTTTTTGCTCCAAGTATTCCGTAACCACTTCCAATGGTGAGTTGGATTCTCAAATTGTTCTTTCGAACAATTTCCTTGTGTAGTAATTGAGAGCAACTCACCAATGAAAATTTTATATCTGCTTATTGCATGTATCTTCTTTTTTTATTTGATATCACGAAAAACTTACTCTCCAAGAAAAATAATATTGGTTTATCATCACTTTTGTTATTAACGTAATTATTCGATACAAGCTTTATTTTATTTTATTTTATTACAATCATCCGTAATAACTACTGTTTCTACTCAAAGGTATTCAAATGTGAAGAAAACATTCTCTCACGTCCCACCTATAGGAAGCCCCTTAGGGATACAAGTAACAAAAATAAAATATTTCACACTATCCCTCTTGATTAGATGTCCAGCAGGTGCAAACGTGAAAAGCCTCCCTCCCACGTGAATGCAATAAATTTTAAATAAACTGATGTAAAAATATAGCTTTGAGCATTACCATTAAAAATCATGATAGAATACATCACTGATATGATATCATCATAAAAGACTATACTTTGTTATAGTATCATAATCTGAGTCATGTAAAATTGAATTGGTCTGAATGATTATTTTGATATAATTAAACTACTATTTAAGATAAAACAGACCTTTATCTCATAAAAGATATCCAATTACATATATTAGGTTATCATCTCCATCGACTTCAAATTCGTTTTTATAGTCACATCTTCTCCATGTTTCAAAATTTCTCTATTCATATATATAGAGGCACAAAAATGGATCCATAAAAATAACTCAAGTACTTATGATATATTTCATGATAACATGACTCATGAATACTTACCTCAATTTCATGTGTTAGGTTTTTACCAATCACACTACATCAATAAAAAGCCTCCCACGTTAATGCAATAATTTTCATTGAATGAACTATATCATTTGGTAAAATCTAACAACAACATTACCCCATTGCTTGGAGTCTCTCGTCTATGACGGGGTATAAGGGGTCCGATGTACGTAACATACCAATGTGTTAGAGACACACAGAGGTTGTTTCCCGATGTCCAGAATGAAAATTGCGTCAGGGTGTGTCAATCAACTGGTACTTCACAATATTAGAAGCGCATCCAATCATTTTGATTTATTGCATTATATTCTAAAGTCAAAAACAAAAATGTGTCCTTCACTTCATTGAAAATGGAAAACATCTTATAAAATCTAAAGGTGGTGTATAATCAGACTTCTTGAGAATCTATGCTTTAGAAATATACATTTATTGTCGAAGCAAGAAGACAGATTCTTGCAGACTTTTTTTTTATTTGAGTTGCATTTTCCCCCCGACATAGTCTGCAATTTTTTTCCCTTCTTTTAAGTTATCTTTGAAAGGTATTTAATTCATTAATAGTAGTATTATATTTTTTTAAGCACTATGTGGACATGTCCTTTCGTTCACGCTATAAAAACCATGATTTCTGGCCTTCTTGAATAAGTTACTCACTCAATGCCCTCACACTTCCATCATTTCCATGTACTGCGTGTCTCACATGGCATCTCCCTACTACATCTCACAACGCCGCTAGATCTCCGTTAAGGTCTTTTCTGTAACCTGCGAGGGAAAGACAATGTTGAGGCTCAGGGCTACTGTCTCGAGGAAAACCATCCAACGCTTAAGTCAGTTATGAGTATGATTGTATGAACTTGGACTTAAAAAGGAGGTTGAAAACAACCTGGAATGTGTTCTATTTATAGAGAAGGTGGTTGTTTTAGCTGGGAAGAGCTCTATTCTGCATAGTTTGATCTCAGGTGAGGGAACGCTCCTTCTATAGATATTGGAGTAGAGGCTACATGGCAAGGAACAGTATGATGATGACACATGGTTGCCATGTTGGCAGCTTTCCTTGCACGGCTGCCACGTGGGGACACATGGCTGTTCTGCTGGCAATTCCCGTCCACATGGTGGCCACGTGTTACCACATGTGGCGCTGCATGGCCAAGGTTGCTGGCTGGTAGGTTTCTGCCTAAACATGTTGTTGCTGAGCTGAGGTGCTACCTGAGCAGTTGAGCTAGAAAACCGAGGTGGGAGTAGCATGTCTGAAATTGGTTCAGGATGCTTTGCTGAGCTAACCTGAACGACATTGACATTAGCTTCTTGTCGAGCTGTCCAGAGGTAACTTATGTCGTGCTAAACTGAAGAGTGATGTCCTTAACCCTTTAGCCGAGTTGGATTGTTAGGCTGGGATATGCTGATCTGGACCTTTTTGGTCGTGGTCGAGCTGAGCTGATCGAGGCCTGCTGGAAAAGTTCGCCCTCTAGACAGAGCAGACCGTCTAGTTCGTGAAAAGTTGATGGAACATAATAAATATGTCTTATACCTATTAATTGGGACCTGTTCTATAATTGATTTGTCTAATTTGCTCCTTTTTACAAAATCATCTCTGTGTTAGTTGTGTTGTATTCCCCATGGTTTATCCACGGTTGTCATTACCTACCGTGTTTGCCATATGTTGTGGCATGGCATTCCTCCAGTTTTTGTTGAAGGACCTTTGAGAAGGAAGCGTCTGAGACTTTAACTTCATCTGGCTTACCATGCAGCTTCTAATAGTCATCGAGTGTGTGACTAGTTTTATTTTACTATTTACAATATGCCTTATCATTAAGATTGGCCTTTGTTCCTCTTCTGGTTACAAATGTAGGGACTTGTGGGGCAGAAACATAAGAAGTAGGTGTACTGGAATGAGATTCAGTATATTCAGTGTGTATTTTTCCTGCTACCAGGGTTAATCCCTTAGTAGCTAAAGTATTGAGCGATCACATCATGAGTTTTTTCCTACTTTTCTCGTGTTTGATTTCTGAAAACATTGTGTTGAGGCTTGGTAGAGGTTTGGTACTTAATATTATGCTTCTAACAGCTTCAAGGTCTTTGTGTAGACCAGTGAGAAATTTGAATACCCTCTTGGTCTCAACAATTTGTCTAAATAACTGGTCATCTTCTTGACATGTCCATGAGTGAGCTCCAAATATCTCAATTTGATGCCATATTTTGACCACTGTGAGTAATACTAACTAACAGGTAAGTCTCTTTGTTTAATCTTTTGAATTTGATCTTAAGTTCATACAATTCTCAGATGTTATCCTTCTTAGAGTACATCTCTCATCATGCAGACCATATCTCTACAACAGTTGAACAAAGGATAAAGTTATCATTTGTTTCGAGGGTCATTGACCCCATCAACCATGTCATGGTCATATAGTTCTCTGATTTTTCAAATTCTAAATTTAGGTTCTATTGAGGTAGGGATAATTACACCTCCATAGAGATACTCCTCTTTGCTTCTTTCAGTTATAAACATCTTAAAAGCTCTACTCCATGATAGGTAATTATTTTCAATTAGTTTATGATTTTTAATCATAAGAGTTAATTGCACCTGGTATCCATTCTTTTTCACACAGTTTTAAGTAGCATCCAATGTTTCATGAAACACACTTGCCATCCAGACTTATAGGGTTCATAGACACATGGCATCCAGATGACCTGCTGGTCGACCGTGACCGCTGAAATCGACCTTTGACCGGATTTAACCATACTTTTAACCCAACTTTAACCAAAGTTCACTATTTTTACCTTCAAAATTAAAGGAAAAACAAAAGTTTAAGAAAAACTAATTCAAAAATAAAAAAGAAAACCCCCACCCCACCCTCCACTCCCGCCATCCACCTCCCTCCCCTACCAATCCACCTTCCTTTCTCCTACCCTCTTCTTTCTCCAACAATGTCAGCAGAAACCCAAATTTCCTCATTTCTTCCCCACATTACCAAACCCAAGTCTCCTGATCTCACATCCATCACTTTTTCTACTTATCTTCTCCTCAATTTCCTCCTCTG
>AP025043.1:6632582-6739778 GCA_036186865.1 Eustoma russellianum
CATACTTTTAACCCAACTTTAACCAAAGTTCACTATTTACCTTCAAAATTAAAGGAAAAACAAAAGTTTAAGAAAAACTAATTCAAAAATAAAAAAGAAAACCCCCACCCCACCCTCCACTCCCGCCATCCACCTCCCTCCCCTACCAATCCACCTTCCTTTCTCCTACCCTCTTCTTTCTCCAACAATGTCAGCAGAAACCCAAATTTCCTCATTTCTTCCCCACATTACCAAACCCAAGTCTCCTGATCTCACATCCATCACTTTTTCTACTTATCTTCTCCTCAATTTCCTCCTCTGTTTTTCTTTTTTCGTTTTACCTGAAGTCTCGGAGCCATTTAATCCTATCAACCATGATGACTCCAAGACAACTACCTCCTCCAGGAAACGCTCAAAGAATCCCAAGATGCACCAGGAGCCCCAAAAGGTCTTGTCGTCGGGAATGAGCTCAAAGATATTGAAGGAAGCATTGCTTCAGCAAAAGGAAATTGAGGAAGAATGCCAAAGGCTTTTAAACACATTCCTGCAATACAATTTTGGGAGGAAGTCTTATATTTGACTGAACCGGAGAAATGGTCTCCAAATGCCATGTACCAGGCTACAAGAATTTTCGCTTCCAATTTAGGCAAGAAGAAGGCTGAACGTTTCTATAAGCTTGTCTTGCTCCCACGGGTTAGAGAAGATATCCGAAAAAATAAAAGGCTGAAAAAGACGAGGAAGAAGATATGAGGGAAGCATTCAAATTATTCGATCAAAACGGGGACGGGTTCATCACGGTGGAAGAGAAAGATGGTTGAAAGAAATTGGTTTTAACCATGGTTTGAAAATTTTCGGCGCCAAGTGGGAGAAAAGTGAAAAATAAAAGAAAAATTGCTAAAAACCGCCTATAGTAGGTGATTTCCCGGTTGCCGGATGCCAGATGTCTATTAACCCTATAAGTTTGGATGGCAAGTGTGTTTCATGAAACATTGGATTCTACTTAAAACTTTGTGGAAAAGAATGGATACCAGGTGCAATTAACTTTTAATCATAATGAGTGCCACATTAAAGGAGGTAGAACTGGCATTACTTATTGCCTTTGTGATCTTCAGGATGAAAGATGCCTCAGCTTCAATTATTTCAGGTGTTGAAGCCATGCAGAATGTATTTTAATAGAATATATATGTAGTTCAACTCATAATATGCCCCCAGGGCATAGTCCAGTTGGTATTCGGCTTGGGATTGCCAACAAGAGGTCATGAGTTCGAATCCAAGGACGCGCACAATGTGGGTGCTCCTCTGCTGCCAGACCAAAGGCATAGTTTGTGGGGGGCACCTTGTGTGTGTAACTGTATAAGATCTCATCCAATCTAGGAGGCCGCTGGACTCCTGATTTACATCTTCCATGCAGCTCCTTGGGGCTGGGACAGTGGAGGCCCTTTGGGTTGGGGTTCAACCTTTTGCCAACAAGTTCAACGCATAATATATAGTAGGGGAAAAAATTTCCTTAGAACGAAAAGGCGCATGGACTTTTAAGAACCAAAATGGGGTTAAACTAATGGGCTGTGCGAGCTTCATTTTCCCCTTTCCATGTCACATGTAACCACCTTCTTCCACCTCATATCTTGTTATAATATAGCAAGATAAAATATGTCTAGCAGTTGTTGGTTTACCATAAGTATGTGTTATGCATGTCTATTTACATTACTCAAAGTTCACGAGGGAAAAGAAAATATATATATATATATATATATATATATATATATATATATATATATATATATATATATATATATGTCTACAATTTTTAAGAAAGAAATGCCTACTTTAGATGTCAACGCTAAATACAACATTATGAATGTTTACATTTTAAGGAGGGCATTTAACTAAACTATGAATTAAAATTTATTGATTGTTAATATATCAGGGTCTTGAACTAAAAACTACTATTGATTGTTGATACGGGGTCTTGAACTGAAAACTACTCTTGTGAATTGAATTTGGTGTAGCATAATAAAATATTCAGGTTCTTTTTTGGTTTAATCCGCAAGTCATTGCCTCACTTTATAAACTGATGGCTAAACCTACTCTGAACTGCACACAAGTATCTACGACTAGGGTGTTAACGAACCGAGCCAAACTGAATATTAGGTTTTGAATTCGGATTAGTTTAGCTAAACGAATTGTTCTGCTTGATTCGTTTAGCTAAACAAACTTTAAAATTGGTTCGAGTTCAGCTCGATAACCTTATAACTGTTTAAACGAACCGAACTGTTTGCGAACAATTCGTCTCGTTTAACTAAACGAGCTCAAATACCTGTTCAAATTCGGGTCGTTAACAAATAATTATCGGACGAATACAAACTGAACTCGCACAGTTGCAAACTGTTCGATTCGTTCAACCGCCCTATCTACTAACACATACATAAATTGAATGGCGAACCACCATGGGAGATTCACTATTCATATTCTAAAGTTTACCACTTGAAGTCCAAGTCATCGGAAAAAACCATAGTTATCAATGATCAGACACGAAATTGCAGTGAAAGTATTTCTCATTTATATCATTGTCCTATACAACTCACTATTTAAAGATTACAAATTAGCCTAAGTATAATATACAGAATCTGCTCTAATTACAATTAATTACAATTGCTGATTTTGCTCTATGAAATCATTGCATATACGGTAAGAGAATATCCTGTCAAATCTTTCCTTATTAACACTCCCCCTCAAGTTGAACAGTGGGATCGCCAATGTTCAACTTGCGCAATATGTATTCAAATATTCGTCCATTCACTGCTTTCGTTAAGATATCGGCGAGCTGATCTTCAGAGCACACATATGGAAGCGCAACAGTGCTGTCATCAAGTTTTTCTCTTATGAAATGTCTGTCAATCTCGACGTGTTTGGTGCGGTCGTGTTGTACTGGATTTTCTGAGATACTAATCGAGGCTTTATTATCACATCTCAACTCTGTTGGACCAGACATTTTAAACCCAAGTTCACCAAGAAGCTTTCGAACCCAAAGAACCTCAGTAATGCCCTTTACAATACCTCGAAATTCTGCTTCTGCACTGGACAAAGCTACAACCTTCTGCTTTTTACTCCTCCAGGTGACAATATTTCCTCCAGCGAGAGTTAAGTAACCCGAAGTAGAACGTCGGTCTACCTGATTTCCTGCCCAATCTGCATCAGTGTAGGCTTCAATGTTAAGATGACCGTTATTCTTAAAGAGTAACCCAACACCTGGGGTTTTCTTTAAGTATCTCACGATTCGAATCACAGCATCGAAATGGTGTTTCTGCGGACGATGCATGAACTGGCTGACCACTCCTACTGCATAAGCAATGTCAGGTCTGGTGTGAGAGATATATATTAGTTTGCCCACCAAGCGTTGATATTGTCCACTATCTGTTGACGGAGCACCTTGCACAAAGTCCAATTTATGATTTTGAACCATTGGAGTATCAGCTGGCTTGGCGTCTAACATGCCCACTTCTGCTAGTAGATCCAGAATGTACTTTCTTGACATATATAGATGCCTGCTTGTGACCGCAACACCTCGATTTCCAAGAAGTACTTGAGTCCCCCAAGGTCCTTCATCTCGAACTGAGTGAATAAATGTTTCCTGAGACGAGAAATTTCATTAGTGTCGTTTCCAGTAATAATCATGTCATCAACATATATAATAAGACAGGTGACTAAACTTCCCTGTTTTTTGATGAACAGTGTGTGATCAGCATTGCTTTGTTTGTATCCATCTTGTCTCATAACATGGGTAAATCTTCCAAACCAGGCTCGAGGAGATTGCTTAAGACCATAAAGAGCCCTTTTTAGTCTGCATACCTGTCCCGGACCAAACTCATCAGAGAACCCTGGGGGTGGTTCCATATACACTTCCTCCTTTAACGTCCCATGTAGGAAAGCATTCTTGACATCAAACTGATGCAGTGGCCAGTTCTTAGTGGCTGCTATAGAGAACAATACTCGAATGGTGTCGATCCTTGCTACTGGTGAGAACGTCTCTGAATAATCAACCCCATAGGTCTGTGTAAACCCCTTGGCCACAAGCCTTGCCTTATGTCTTTCAATGCTACCATCGGCTTTGTACTTTATTGTGTACACCCATCTACACCCAACAGGTCGTTTTCCCGGTGGTAACTCACATTTGTCCCACGTATCATTTTTCTTGAGGGCGTCCATTTCTTCTACCATTGCCTCTTTCCATTTGTTTTGTGCACATGCCTCCTTTTCATTCCTGGGAATTTTCTCTGAACAGATCGTGGCCAGAAAAACTTTTGCATTGCTTTCAAGATTGTTACCTGGTGAAATCGTAGGATATCTGGAGGCTCGAGCCACTTTTGTAGGGGAGTACCTTTCGGGTGGGACTCCTCTATTGCTCCTGGGTGGCAGCACACGCCCCTGTTCTCCTGTTAAAATATTAATATGGTCCGATGCACTATGATCTGAGTTAGTCAATGGAGTTTCAACATTTGTTTCGGTGGGTGTAACAGGTAAAATATTATCAGTGGGTGTATCAGGTATAACAGTATCAGTACTTTCACAAGAAATAGGATTATCAGAGTTATTGTGTATACCTCTGTTTACCTGTTGTGGAACATTCACCTGAGAAGTGTCATGGTCGGGTACATGAGGGATGGCTATACTATCGCAGGGAGCTATAGCGCAGTCGGAGCCATCTACTTGCCGTGTTGGTTCAGTCGGCAACCACTTTACGTTAGACAACCAATCGAGAGGATCACCACCATCAGTTATCTCCCCCTGAGACCGAGATTGGGTGGCAAAGAAAAACTCGGTTTCTAGGAAGGCGCAATTCATGGTAACATAGATACGGCGGGTTCGGGGATTATAACAGCGATACCCCTTTTGAGTAGAGGCATAACCAACAAAGACACATTTCTCGGCGCAGGGGTCAAGTTTTGTTCGCTGGGTTTTAGGGACATGTATGAAAACCGTACATCCAAACACTTTAGGGGGTAGGGTTAGTAGGGAAGGAAGGGAAACGGTTTGGGAGAGTATTTCGAGAGGGGTTTTGTGATTGAGGATAGTAGTAGGGAGGCGATTACTGAGATAGGCAGCAGTGGATACAGCCTCCGGCCAAAAACCATGAGGAACATACGAGTCGAACATCATCGCACGAGTCATTTCAAGGAGGGTTTGGTTTTTACGTTCGGCCACACCATTTTGTTCAGGTGTGTCGGGACATGATGTCTGGTGAATAATGCCATGCATAGTAAAGAATTGTTTAAGTGCCCCATCGAAGTACTCCCCACCATTGTCTGAACGAAGTATTTGTATAGTTGATTGATACTGAGTTTTGACCATGTTAAAGAACTCAACAAATTTTGTAGTAACATCAGATTTTTGCTTGAGAAGGTAAAGCCATGTCATGCGAGAATAACGTCAATAAAAATAACAAAGTATCGAAAACCCAATGGAGTAGGATGGGGAGATGGCCCCCACACATCAGAGTGTACTAATGAAAAAATATGAGTCGCACGAGTATTATTAGAGCGGTAAGTCGCTCGAGGCTGTTTGGCCCGGAGGCAAGTATCACACGATAAATTATTAAAAGTAGCAGGACATAAACTGGGAAAAAGTTTTTGCAGATAACTGAATGATGGATGGCCTAACCGACGGTGTCATAACCATAGCTGGCGCGTAACCGATCCGGTGGCAAGATTAGACTTACCCTGTTGTACCACCGCATCTACGTAGTATAAACCATCATGCTCAGTACCACGTCCAATAATCTCCTGAGTATGAATGTCCTGCAACACGCAAAAAGAGGGATACATAAAAACAACACAATCCAGTTCTTTGGTAAGTTGACTGATAGAGAGTAATTTGGTAGAGGGATGGAACGAAAAGGCAATTATTAAGTGTAACATGGGGAGTGATGGCAATGGAACCGACACCAGTGACTGGGACGGTTTCGCCATTAGCAGTCTCAATATATGATTTAGTCTGAGGGGAACGAGAAATGAAGTCATTTGGGTCAAAGGTCATCGTATCAGTGGCACCGCAGTCGAAGATCCATTTCATGTTGGATGGCTGCATATTGGCGGTGCAGGTGTGTGCCTTAGAAGGCGGTGGAGGGTGCAAACAGTCAATTGGGGAAATATCAGGGGGTATAACAGTAACATTAAAAAAATCTGAGGTGTTTTTGGGAGCATTTAAAAAGGAAGGGGCCGGGGGCGAATTATTGGGAAGGACGGGGACCATATTAATATTAGAACAAGATTGGGGGGGCATGCTGCAATTTCAGGGAGGGGCTTTTGGCGTAATTTGTGGAATAAATAAGGTTGGGGATTAGGTTTTTGACCTAATCCCCGGTTACCTCCTATGGCGCCCTCTTTTCCTTCTCCTTCGCTGGTTCTGTCCATTGCAGCGGTTAAGTTGCTGCCGCCGCCTCCTTCTTCGAGGCTTTTGGTGGTGGCTGCTCTCCCTCCTGCATTTGTTACCTTCTTACCTTCCCACCAGTCGGGGTAACCATGAATTTGGAAGCAACTTTCTTTATTGTGGCCCTTCCTGCCACAATGTTCGCAAACTAGATGGCTTTTGTCCCTCTTCGATTATGCATGTCCTGAGCGCAGAGTTGATGGCCCTTGCGGCGGTCCTCTGTCTGCTCCACCACTTCGATCTGACTGTGGTCCACGACCACGTCTGCGGTTGTCTGGTGTTTTCGCTGATAGTCTCTGTCCCAACCCCTGTGATGAATGAATTTCTGAGGGGCCGTGCTTTATCAAGCCAGATCTTGATTCTGCCCGTTTTATTTCAAAGAACGCAGCCTCCACATTTGGTAAGGGTGTGCGTTTGAGCAACTCCTTTTTTTCTGCTTCGTATTTGTCGCTTATGGCGGATAAAAACTGGTATAAACGGAGTTCTTGCATTTTTTGGTTATATAATCCGATGTCCTCAGTGCATCTCATCGGATTAGTGTCCAGCGTGTCGATTGAGACCCACAAATCTTGTAGGCTGTTCCAACAGACCTCAAGAGAACTGTCTCCCTGTCTGATTTGATTTGCCTTCCGGTGGAGATCAAAAACTTGCAGTGAATCTCCCCCAGATCCATAGGTTAAGGCCAATCCATCCCATAAAGCCTTGGCCGTTGGATAGCGAGAAACGTTGTTGATCATGCTAGGATCAACATTCTGTAAGATCCAGGTGAAAACAGAATTATCATCCTGTTCCCACTTGGGATACCGGGGATCTGTTGGAGCGGGTGGCAGAGGAATCCCGGTGAGATGGGCACTGCGTCCCCGTCCGAGAATTGCTCTGTATATGATTCGGGACCATAGAGAAAAATTACTTCCAGTTAATTTGACAGCAATGTTTAAATTTTCGGGTAAGGTGGGTGATGGTGATGATGTGTTCAGGCTATCTTTTAGGATTTGAGCCACTTGGATAGCTAAATCCCCAGGATTAGGTGTGGTTTTTGGTTTATGGGCTTCGGATGTTTCAGGAATTTCTGACATATTTGTGTGGATTTTTTTCAGGTAAAGGATCAGAAACTACGGGTGGGTTTTTTTGTGATGATGATACTGCAAGTATCTGAGCAAAGGTGACCAGATGATTGCTGTCCGGGAAAGGTATCTGTTGGCCTGAGTATTTGGCCGAAGGAAGGGTAAGTTTGGCCGGAATATTGGCCGGAAAAGGTCAAGGCAATGAGGAATTTTTTTCTGAGCCTATGCTTCAAAAAAAAACTTCACTATTGCAAGAATCGTGCCCTCTCTGATACCATGATCAGACACGAAATTGCAGTGAAAGTATTTCTCATTGATATCATTGTCCTATACAACTCACTATTTAAAGATTACAAATTAGCCTAAGTATAGTATACAGAATCTGCTCTAATTACAATTAATTACAATTGCTGATTTTGTTTTATGAAATCATTGCATATACGGTAAGAGAATATCCTGTCAAATCTTTCCTTATTAACAATCAACATAAGTTAGCCATTTGTCATTAGTTCAATTAACTGAAAAGGGACACCGAGTCACAATGTCATTGACTTAATTAATGGAGTTTAAAAATATTGAAAAAGCAATATATTACTTCTAACAAAATATAAGATTGTACTGAACATGTTAAATATGTGGTTTGTCCGGGTGAATACGCCTAGCAGTTTAATAGTAGTTTAACTGTGTCATATTGAAACGAATGAAAATGCTCAAATTTAAAAATTCATTATTTCAATAGAACAACAACCACATACTCTATTGTCTTAGAAGCTCCATTCTATGACGAGATATGGGGCGTCGGATGTAAACAAACATACCCATATGTTAGAAACACACAGAGGATTTTTTTCGATGACCCATAATGATGCGTCAAGCTATATGTCGATCAACTGCTACTTCACAATATAAGAAGCACAACCAATTTAGTGAGCCATTTTGCTTTATTACATCTTATTCCAAATTCAAGAAAAATTGTGACCTTTAACTCTATTGAAAATGGAAAGGTTTTTTTTCTTCAATAGAACTATTACGAATTAAATGGCAAGATCGTTGATCTTACCGGTTCAATTATCAACATTCATGATTGTTATAATGGCCTGGGTAACCCATGTATTGAATGAGTATGGATTTTCACGTCATGAGGGAAGATGGTCATACTGTTCTTTTGGAGGAATATTGTTCTCACTTTGAAATTAGCAAGAAACAAAGAATTTGTTCAAAGTATTGTCGTAAAATTCCAAATAGTTTGGTGGTTGGAGCGATTAATACGTGAATAAAAGTGCCGTAGACATTCCAAGGAATCGTTTTAAGATAAACATTCTTTCGGTACGAATTGATTGTATATAAAATTAGTTGACTCAAATCGTTTGATAGATATACTGACGATCCACCATATAAATAGATGGTATAATCAGAAAAAATTTCACTTATTATTCAAATGTTGGTCAAATTTTTCATTTAACATTTAAACGTTGTCTAACCTAACTTAGCATCCAAAGGTGGCCCAACGTAACTCAATTAACACCCAAAAGTGGCGCAACGTGACTCAATTAATACCTTAAATCGGCTGCTCAGCAGTCGGTTTCCAGACATTTTGGCGCCAAAATCACAATTAACACCAAAATAACTTTTTTCTCTCAATTCCCTCCATCTGCAACAGTTTCCACCCAGAATTTCGACCCTTCCCTCTGATGATGTCGGATTATATCACCAAGTATAAAGTTGGATGTGGTGTCGTTAGATCTCCGTCAGTTGTCCGTAATAGGCGGGTAGCTGACCTGCACAAAGGAAAAGGATCAGAGGACCCGGGATCTATGGCTCCGGGTAATACCCTCCGACGATCAAGTCAGTTAAGGCCATTTTAGGAGAGGTTTATATATTGATGAAGATTTTGTAATAAGGTTTTCTGGTAAACCTGCGTTTTCACTGTGTAGAAGACGATTCACTGTAGTAAGTTGTGAAAAGGTAGCTTGTAATGGCATGTCCTTCTCTCTCATGCTGCTCTGCCTTTTTGTATGACGGCTTGGGCCAATGCATGGGCAGAGCCCAGAAATCGTGACAGGCAAGGAGGTCATTTGGATGACTCTTGCCCTTGCATGCTCGCCACGTGGCTCGGTACTAGGCTGAGTAAGCTAGCTTGAGACACCTGGCTGGGAGTTTCACCTAGTGGAATTACCCAGGGTAAACTCCTAGAACCGAGATGAAGTCCTCTAGAAGTACTCAGAAGTGCCTGAGAGGATTAATGATGTGGGGTCAGCCTGCCGAGATGGAAGTAGCCGACTTCAAAGAGCATTGGTGGACCTTTCATGATGCTCGTAGCTGACGCCACAGAGGTGGTCCGAGATCTGTAGGTAAATCGGATCCGAAGCCGAGTACAGCTCTTTGGCCGAGATGGAACTGTAGGTCGAGATGTGACCCTTAGGCCTAAATGAGGCCTTTAGGCCGAGGTGAGGTCTTTGGCCCCGGAGGGCGCTGTGACCGCGTGGCCGAGATGGCGAAGTGGCTCTGCGGCCGAGATGGCAAGGTGGCTCTGTGGCCGAGATGGCGAGGTGGCCCTGTGACCGAGA
The DNA here is from genome assembly GCA_036186865.1 of Eustoma russellianum. Lineage (NCBI taxonomy): Eukaryota > Viridiplantae > Streptophyta > Magnoliopsida > Gentianales > Gentianaceae > Eustoma > Eustoma russellianum. Next base: position 6,642,619 of record AP025043.1, read on the forward strand.
TGGACTGTTTGTCTGCATATAACCTGGTCAACCTCCGGGCCGACCCGCCATACTTAGTCACTTTTACGTCCTTCAGCGTTGACTGTTATTGACTAACGAGGGGTATTTTTTGGCTCATCACTTGCCCCCAGATTAGTTTGGCCGAGCTGACCTGAGAGGGCAGGCTAATCTGTTCAGATTTTCCCTGTGTCGTCCTTCCCTTGACGACGTGTTAACCTTTGATTAGGCCGCTCAGCGTACTTATTAAGGGTACAGAGTACGAAGCGTTAATGATAGCTTCTGGCCGAACTGTTCAGTTAATTCTGACTAGATTCTTAGGCACGTTTTTTGTTCTGGCACGTGTCAGATTCTGATTGGTTCGGTCTGCGCATTTACTGTTCGCGCAGAGCACGAAGCATCAGCTGTGCAGCTTTTTGGATTCCGCCGTTTCACAAATCGAGGACCATTTATTTCAGGCGACTCTTGGGCTACCGAGACGGAGTCCTATAAATAGGTATCCCCCAAACCATTTTTTCTCTTTATTTGCTCTCACTCTCTTACTCCGGCAATTTATTTTCTTCTCCGGCGAATTCCTCTGATTCCGGCGACTTCTAGCCTCTTTCAGCCTGAGCTCCGCCTTTCTCCGATCTTCTTCATCCTTTAATCCTCTGTAAGTCTTCTTCTTTCCCTCTCCATTATGTCTTCTGCTTCCCTTGATTCACAAAATCCTTCTGAAGGTGGTTCTTACGCCGCCGGGGGCGAGGAAGCCATTGTTTCTTCGTCGCCGTCTGGCAGAACTGCCTCTGCCGATGATCTTCCCATCGGCAGTTTACTCCAGTCTACCGGTGACTCTGCTCATTCCAGCAGAGCCCTAACCGTAATTAATTCTTCGCCGGAGCCAGTGAGGGTTGTCCTTGCTCCGGCATCTGTAAATCCTCCGGCCCCTGTGAGGTACCCTTCTCAGTTCTCTGGAGTCATAGAGAGAGGTCGGCCTTCTCCTACTGTTCAAGAAGCTTCTTCTTCTTTGTCTGAGGCCGACTTAGACAGAATCTGTAAATATTACAAAATTGACAGAGCTCGTTTTGGCCCTCTTCTTCCCTTGCCGGGTCAGACTGCTTATGATCCCCCTAGGGATTATGAAGCAGTCTATGAAGATTACTTCAAATCTGGCTTCAATCTCCCTATTCCTGAGCCCCTTCTCCGTATTCTGCGGGCTTATGGGCTCAGGCTTCCTCAAATTCAGCCTAACGGCCTTAAACTCATTCTTTGTTACATTCTTTTTCTAAGACTTGCTGAACTTCCTTTTAATACTTCTATTTTTCGAGCCCTTTTCGCATGTCGGACTTCGCAGGGCTGGTATTACTTCAGCAAGCGAACGTCTAGCATTGATTTCCCTTTTGTCGTCAATATTCCTTCTTCCAATAAGAGATAGAAGGAAAAAAAATTTTATGTCAAGAGGTCCGAGCTGCCGAGCAGGAGTATGTGGAAGGCTTGCAGGGCTGATAACACGAGGCCAAGCCAAGATCACTGTAATGAAGCAGACAGACTTCGAGCACTTCCAATAGTCATTGACTAGCAGAAGGTGGACTCGGAGATCTGGCTAGCAGCCGACCTGGACCATTCGGCTGTTGGTAACCAATATTTGCCACTCTCCCGGGATCAATTACTCATTATCCGAGGTGCACTTTGCTGTCTTTTTTGTCTCAGCCATTTCCTTTCTCTTTTTCAGTGTTTAATTGTTTAACTTTGAATGCAGGTGCAATGGCTGGTCCTTCTACCCGAGCTGAGATGATGGCTGAGACTCAAGCTAGGAAAAGGCTCCGGAGAGAAAGGAGACTAGCCACTCTTGGCTCTGGGGAGCTTCCACTTCAGCGGTGCCCCCAGTTTCAAGTGTTGCTCCTGCTGAGCCCGAGCCAGCGGAGCTTGAATCAGGTAAGTTCTTGTTTCATACGCAAAAATTTTCTAAGTGTTTTACACTTGTTTAAATTCTGACTCATTTCCTTTTCTGCGCAGCTTTGCCAATCATAATTATAGATGATGAGCCTGAGACCGAGGTCCAGCCTCTGGCTCCAGCTGATTCAGAAATCCCAACGGATGCTGATAAAGGCTCCAGCCTTCACCCCAGGAAAAGGCAACGTGGTGAAGGCTCCAGTAGTCGTGATCCGGGGCCGTCTCAGCCCCCGGAGATGATCATTGCTGAACCGGTTGAGGTGAACCTGCCTCAGCCAACTGAAGTTCATGGCCCAATCCTGATTGGGTTTTCAGAAGGAGACTCAGCCTTTGAGCCTGTTATAGCTGAAAGGCTGAATCAGGTAGCAGTTCTGCCCTTGGACCATCAAAAGTTCAGGGCAACTGCTTGGGGCGAGCTGACAAACGCCTTCCAATCCAACATTGCTCTGGTAAGTTAGATTTTCTCTGAGTGCCTTGTTCATTTTTATCACTCAACTTTTCCTAACTCTGCTTCCTCTACAGGTCCGAGCTCAGGAGTTAGAGATTCTAACTCGCAGCAAAGAATTTCTTGGGGAGGTTGAGACCACAAGAAAGCAGCTTGAAGAAGCTGAGAAGAGAAGAGCTGAGCTGACCCAAGAAATCTCTGATCTGCGAGCTGGAAATAATCAACTCCAGCAGAGGGCCGAGGATGCTGAGACGAGGTTGGCCACCTCCAACTCTAAAGTGGATGAGTTGGAGAACAAGGTGGTTGACCTAGAGCTGGCCTCCACTCAATCTCTCAATGAGGTTGAGTACTTGAAGAAACAGATGGCTGAGATGGCGCAGAAGAGCGAGAATGATCAGAAGATGATTAATCTGCTGCGCTAGAACTTGATGGAAGCTGAGATCAAAACAATTCAGGACTTCAGGAAGTCCAAGTTCTTCGAAGAAAACATGATTCATCTGCAAGGTTCAGCCATGGAGGTCGGCCAGACAAGAGCCATTGATGTCTGCTCTGAAGTGCATCCTGATCTGAACAAAGAAGACTCCCGTATAGTCGAACTATACAATCCTCTTGCAGCTCAAGACTTTGAAGAACTATTTCAGAAATTTGTTGACGGGCCTGACTTGAGGGATGAGGATCGAGACGACTAGGCTTTAGGACTCTTCTTTGTTTAGCTTTAGTAGGGCAGGCATCAAATTGTACTTTAGTTCCCAATCAATGAAAATTTCATCTTTTTGGCTCAGTTGTTTCTTCTGTCTTTAGTACTTTTACTAAGTTTATTTTTCAATGCTATCATTGCTAACTTTTCATGTCAGTCTTAATAAACTTGATCAACTTCATTGAAAATAAACTAAGTCTTCAGGTCAGAATAAACATGTTGCTTGAGCTGAGCTAACTCGTAAGTAAGTTGGAGATGAACTCTGCCTTGTTTTGATCAGGTTCTGACTTGGATTGTAATTGCGCCTTCAGTTCTTGAATATATAATGCTGCTTTTAATGCAACTTTATCTAGTCGGACTAAATCAAACAAGGCACATGACCCTTGCTTGTTCTTACTCTGACCTCCTTATGTTAGGAGGATTTTTAATGCTTGTCTATGCAAGTCTTTCCTTTAATGAATTTTTACCTCAGACCTGCTGAGGCTTTGTAGGTCATTTTTCAGACTTTTGCCTCGGACCTGCCGAGGTCTTGTTTTTTTTCTTTTTCTTTTTAGTAGGTAAGTGCCTCGATCTTGCCAAGGTCTTACTCTTTCCTTTGATAAGTCCCTACCTCAAACTTGACAAGGTCTGGGTATGTACTTGGGTTGGCGTTCGCCTCAGACTTGTCGAGGTCTTGTTGTGCTCTACCGCGAGTTTTTGCCTCGGGCCTGCCGAGGTCTTAATGTACCCTTTAGCAGGCATTTGCCTCGAACCTGCGAGGTCTTTTCGTATCCTTTAGCGGGCATTTGCCTCGGACCTGCGAGTTCTTTTTGTACCATTTAGCGGGCATTTGCCTCGGACCTGCGAGGTCTTTTTGTACCCTTTAACGGGCATTTGCCTCGAACCTGCGAGGTCTTTTTGTACCCTTCAGCGGGCATTTGCCTCGAACCTGCGAGGTCTTTTCGTACCCTTTAGCGGGCATTTGCCTCGGGCCTGCGAGGTCTTTTTGTACCCTTTAGCGGGCATTTGCTCGGACCTGCGAGGTCTTTTTGTACCATTTAGCGGGCATTTGCCTCGGACCTGCGAGGACTTTTTGTACCCTTTAGCGGGCATTTGCCTCGAACCTGCGAGGTCTTTTTGTACCCTTCAGCGGGCATTTGCCTCGAACCTGCGAGGTCTTTTCGTACCCTTTAGCGGGCATTTGCCTCGGACCTGCGAGTTCTTTTTGTACCCTTTAGCGGACATTTGCCTCAGACCTGCAAGGTCTTTTTGTACCCTTTAGCAGGCATTTGCCTCGAACCTGCGAGGTCTTGTTTGAGCCTTCCATAATGCTCAGAATTTGCTTGGACACATGACTCTTGAGAGATGCCTCAGAAAAACTTGTATTGATATACAAAATGGTTACAATTTACATCATTGATGCAAAAGTCTGAGATGAGAAGTGTGCCAAGTTCGTGGAAGAGTTCGTCCCTCTAAAGTTTGCAACTTGTCGAGTCCTGTGGGAAATACTTCAACAATTCGATAAGGAGCTTCCCACTTTGGATCAAAAGTTCCCGCCGAGACAGCATGGCTGACTTCGTTGTCGCGCATCACCAGATCCCCCACTCAAAAGGATCTCGGACGTACCCGAGAGTTGTAATACTGGGAAATCAAGCTTTTATACTGAGCCATGCGGATGCGTGCTCGGTCTCTTTTCTGCTCGAGTTCATCCAAGTTCAATCGTAACTCTTGGTTATTATCAGAAGCTGAGTAATAATCCACTCGAGTTGAGGTAGAACCGATCTCCGCGGGAATAATAGCCTCGGTGTCATACACCAATGAGAAAGGAGTTTCCTTTGTTGAAGTTGATGGAGTTGTCCGGTAGGCCCATAGGACGCTAGGTAATTCTTCCACCCAACTAGTGCCAGCTTTGTCCAGGCGCTTTTTAAGACCATCCTTGATGATCCTGTTGGCAAGCTCTACTTGGCCATTTGACTGAGGATGAGCTACTGAGGTAAAGCGTTGATTGATGTGTAAATTAAGACACCAACTCTTCACTGGATCCTCAGCAAACTGTCTGCCGTTGTCTGAGATCAGGATCTGGGGTAGGCCGAATCGACAGATGATGTTTTTCCATAGAAACTTTTTGACTTGGGCCCCAGTTATGGTGGCTAGTGGCTCAGCCTCTATCCATTTAGTGAAGTAGTCAATTGCTACCAGCAAGAATCTGACCAAGCCGGGAGCTCGGGGTAAAGGTCCCACTAAATCCATACCCCATTGCACAAACGGCCAAGGACTGGAAATACTGGCCAGCTCATGACTCGGCAAATGAGAAGTCGGAGCATGAGCTTGACAGGATGGGCACTTTTTAACCAGCTCTTCTGCATCTTTACGAATAGTGGGCCAATAATAACCGGCTAAGTAACACTTGCGGGCTAGTGATCGTGCTCCAGAGTGGCTTCCACATATGCCCAAGTGCATTTCATGAAGAATGTAATCTCCTTCATCCTCAGGTACGCATCGCAACCACGGCTGAGAAAAAGATTTTTTGTACAAGTGATCATTAAAGAGTGCATACCTGGACGCTTTCAAGCGGAGACGCCGAGCCTGTGACTTGTCCTCGGGCTGAGTCTGATGTTGCAGATAGGTGACTATCTCGTCCATCTATGTATTGTGAAAGTCTTGCTGCAAGACTTCATTCCCATCGAAGGCACGATGCTTCACCAGCTCTACAACAATCTTTTTTCCAATAGTGGCCGGGGCGGATGAGGCCAGCCGAGATAATGCATCAGCTCATTTGTTGGCCGACCTGGGGATGTGTTCTATCATAAAGCGTTCAAACATTCCTTTCAAATGCTGAACCTTAGCCAAATACCGCTTCATGTTGTCCTCCTTGGCTTCATAGTCTCCATTAATATGAGAAACTACGAGCTGTGAGTCACTTCGGGCGGTTATTTGTTGTGCCCCCAGTTTACGAGCTAAACTCAGCCCAGCTATCAGAGCCTCGTACTCGGCCTCATTATTAGTGGCCTCAAAATCGAAACGCAAGGCGTACTCTATCTCTTCCCCATTTGGATTAGTTATTAGGAGCCCGGCTCCACTTCCGTCCTTCGAAGAAAATCCATCTACATATAAGATCCAACCTTGTGCTGGAGGAAGATCTTCTTCAACAGATATCCCTTCGGCTAGAAAGTCGGCCAAAGCTTGAGCTTTGATAGAAGTGCATGACTTATAATAGATGTCGTACTCAGCAAGCTCCATTGCCCACTTAGCAGCTCGACCTGAAGTGTCTGGCCGAGATAAAATTTGCTTCAAGGGTTGATCCGTCACCACGATTATGGGATGAGCTTGAAGATATGGTCGGAACTTTCTTGCCGCCACTATCAATGCTAAGATGATTTTTTCAGCATTAGGATAACGCACCTCAGCTTCATGCAGAACCTTGCTAGCGAAATAAATGGGATTCTGAACGGCATCCTGCTCTCTAAGCAGAACTGCGCTCACTGCCTCATGACAGGTTGATAAATATATGTACAAAGTCTCCCCAGGTAGAGGAGATGTAAGCATAGGCACCTCGGCCAGGTGTGCTTTTAAGTCATCAAAAGCTTTCTGGCACTGGTCATCCCAGAGAAAAGCATTTCGTTTCTTCAAGATTTGGAAGAAGGGTAATGATCTCTCAGCTGACTTAGAAAGAAATCTGCTCAAGGCAGCAATTCGGCCTGTCAACCTCTGAACCTCTTTGATGTTCCGAGGTGGGTGCATACTTTCTAAGGCTTCAATCTTGGCCGGGTTGGCCTGTACCCCTTCCTTGGAAACCATGTATCCGAGAAACTTTCCCGTACGCACTCCAAAAGTACATTTTTTCGGGTTCAGCCTTATACGGGATTCTCTTAAGATGCCAAACACTTCTCGGAGGTTTGAGATATACTGGTCAAGAGTCCTGCTCTTGATCAACATATCGTCAATGTAAACTTCCATAATTCGGCCAATTTGATCTCAGAATAGCGAGTTGACCAAACGTTGGTAAGTGGCCCCTGCGTTTTTAAGACCGAAGGGCATGCTGACATAACAATAAGTGCCCGACTCTATGATGAAAGAAGTCTTTTCCTGATCCTCCTTTGCCATCATGATCTGATGATAGCCTTTAAAAGCATCAAGGAAATCAAAGACCTCATACCCCAAGGTAGAATCCACCAATCTGTCAATCTTTGGCAAGGGGTAACAGTCTTTCGGGCATGCCTTATTCAGGTCGGTGTAGTCTACACACATTCTCCAAGTCTTGTCGGGTTTGGGGACCACAACAGGATTAGCCAACCAAATCGGATACAAGACCTCTTCAATGAACTTTGCCACTAGGAGTTTCTCGACCTCCCCTGCTATCACCTTGTTTCTTTCTGGGGCAAAGTTTCTTTTCTTCTGTTTAATGGGTCTGACCTGAGGATCCACATTAAGCCGATGTTCTGCTAAGGAAGTTGGGATCCCAGGCATGTCCTCTGCTGTCCATGCAAAAATTTCTGCGAACTCCCTTAGCAAGCTCTGAAGCTGAGTCAACGTCTCAGCTAGCATCCAGGTCCCAATTTTGATAGTGTTCTCGGGCCGACCTGGGTCTAGGATGAATTCCTGAACTGCATCATCTGTATGCTAACGCTCGTCAGCTGGGGGAATGAGATCATCCAAAACAACCTGCTGGACGGCCTCACCCCCTTGGGTAGCCACTGCATAACAATTTTGAGCTATAGGAATATCCCCTTGTAAAGTAACTACTCCACCTGGGGTGGGAAACTTCATGCTGACATGCAAGGGGGATATTACGGCTTCCAGAGCTACCAGCGTTGGTCGGCCTAAGAGAATATTATAGGCCGACCTCTCTTTGACCACCACAAAATTCATCCATAAACAACAGTAAGCAGGGGGTCTGCCAAAACTGACACTAAGTGTGATCAGGCCAGCTGGCCGAACATGCATACCAGTGAATCCAAATAAAGGTGAAGTTGCTGGAGTCATTTGGGAGTCTGCCAAACCCAATTGTTTGTATACGTGATAATACATAATATTCACAGCACTCCCGGTATCTACATAGACTCTTCGTACTTCTACAACTCTATATGGTGCCATATGTATACACAATCCAATTACTAGACCCGTGTTATTAGAGTCTAGTGGAATAAAATCTTCTGGTCCGTAGACCAGTTCCTGAGTTAACCTTGGCTTTTTTGGGGGAGACCCAGATGACGTCCCTGACGTACTGGGATCCCCCTGATTTTGCTGAGGCGGCCCTCCAGAAATGGTGTAGATTATAGAGTTAATTTGGGGCTGTACTGCGGCCTCTTGTCGGTCTCTGTCCTCATCATCGTCCGACCTGGGACATGCGGGTGGAGTCTCAGGTCGGCTCTTATCTTTTTGAGGATTTTTTCGGAAACTCAGATGATTATGGAGTCGTGAGCATGGGTCATAGAACTGCTTCAAGTGCCCCAACTCAATCAGCTTTCGAATTGCTTGGGCCAGTTGCCGGCAATCTTCTGTATCATGGCCGACATCTCGATGATACCAGCAATACAACTTCAGATCCCTCTTATCTCTGGGACCTACCAGAGGTTTCGGGTCCGTTCTTAAACCATCTCTCTCCATGACAGCCAAAATTCTGTCTTTTGAGGCCAAAAGGGGCACACCCTCTCTACCTCGTTTGCCTCGGCCCCCAAGGCGTTCGAACGCACTGCATCGATCACGCTTGTTGTTATGCCCCGCACCCTCCGTAGGGTATTTAAAAGTCAAAGAAAGAATCTAAACAGATTTTAATGATAGTCAACGGGAATTAATGACGGTCAATCATAACTAAATTCGAATTAAATGATAGGATTAATGAGAACTAATTGAGGGGATAAATATTAGAAATTAATTGTATTTAATTTAGAATCAAATATTAGGATTTATCCTTTAAGATAAATAGGAAATAAAATATAATTTAGAAACTCCAAACTTTTCCCTTCCCATATAAAAAAAACTGACTGAACGTCAGTTTCCCTAATTTCCACACAGAAACCGACGCCAGCCCTTGCCTCTCCCCATAGACGATTCATCTTGCAACCCTAGGAGAAAAGATCTTTCAAGAGTCAATCCGTAGGTCGTTCGTTCCTCAATTCTTCTTTAAGTAATCAAAGGCAAGTAATCTACTTATAAGTTTTTACGATTTGCGAAAGAGAAAGGGCCTATTTTGATATCAATTTGGATCACCATGCAGTAATTTCTCTATGTGAATCTACTTGTGAAATCTATGTGTTTTGGTTTGAGATTTGGCCATTATATGTTGAAATCTTGTTTGTTGATTGTTGTTTATATGAGATCATGTAAATCCCAATCCCTTGAACCCTACTTTGTTGATAATGGTGATTGAAGGGAGGGGAGAGTGAAAATATTTGATTTTTAGGATGATTTGATGATTACTTTGAGTGCTAGGCTTGAATCCGTGAATCGTATGTTAAAGATGTTGTCTTGGGTGATTTTAGGATGGATTGATAGTGGGGAATAGGCTTGGAATGGTTTTGAAGGAAGTTGGGGTCGAATTGGGGGTTATTTCTGCAGTTTCTGCAGAAAATTGCAGAATGGTGTTCTGGAACGGGGACGTCGATCGATCGACGTCAGGGTATGACGTACGTCGATCGATCGACGTATAGCAAGTGAGGGTATGACGTGCCTCAGAAGGACGTAGATCGATCGACGTATAGCAAGTGAGGGTATGACGTGCCTCAGAAGGACGTAGATCGATCGACGTATAGCAAGTGAGGGTATGACGTGCCTCAGATGGACGTAGATCGATCGACGTCAGGGTATGACGTATGTCGATCGATCGACGTCAGGGTATAACGTCAACCAGTTTTGTGGGAAAGCAAGGGAAGAAAGAGGGAAGCTAGGGGATCCTTTGGGTGACCTTAGGGACTTCTTAAGACCTGATTATGACTAGTCTAAGTCTTGGAAACATGACTTAAGATGGTGAATCAAGTTTGGAGAATTTGAAGGGTATTCGAATCGGAGTTCAACGTGGATGACTTAGAAGGGTTAGGAGATGAACGTACGAGGTGATTGAGAGTTCAACGAGGAATGGTTAGGGATAATTGTCTTAGGTTATGGATCTTGGTATCATGACTAAGTGTTGACGCGATAGTCGAAGCTTAAGTGATGACGTGTAAGTTAGCGAAAACTCGTGTGTGTTTGTACTTGCGCATGTGTACATGAATGACTTATATGAATTTGAATTGCATACGAGAATGAGAAATGAGAATGATATGAGGAGTCTTGCATCATGGCACGTGCATTGCATATTGATTTGAAAAGAAAGGTGCTTCGGCACAGATTTGCGAAGGTGACCTGCAGTGTAAACCGGGATGGAAATTTAAGCCGGGGCGCATTGTAGGGCACAAAAGACTGTAACGTAAACCGGGATGGAAATATAAGCCGGGGCGCGTTACAGGGTATAAAGTTGTCTGTAATGCTACTCGGGATGGAAATATAAGCCGAGGTGCATTACAGGGTATAAAGTTGGCTGTAACGTAAACCGGGATGGAAATATAAGCCGGGGCGCGTTACAGGGTATAAAGTTATGTGAAGTGACCGGACATTGTGACATGCATTGCACTGTTTTAAAAGAGAAAGCGTTCATGCATTTGTGAATGTGTAGTGTAGTGCATATTTGACATGCATCACGAGAGTCAATGTGGTATGGATGTGAATGTTATTTGATTGCCAATGAATTGTTATTTGCGCGTAAACTGCTGTACTGGTTTTATTATGTTTCTCACGTAGGTATATTTAAAAGTTACAAGACATGTGCCCCACCATTCCCTTGAATTACATATTACTCATGTCTTGCCATGTGTTGATCCCGTATGTCTTATAGGCGGGTTACTTGCTAGCGTTTTCGCTAAGGGTACTACTCTTATTGTGCAGATGAGCCTAGCTACGACATGATTTTCATTGAAGACGACGGCGAGTGGGCTGAGTGGGATGCTTAGAGTGCCTAATGGCGAATAGTCGAGACAGATGTTGTTTATTTCAGTTATTTCATTTGTTTGAAGATTCGAGTGGTGAACATCGTGACTAGTTGTTGGGATTTTAGTATTCTTTGATGTACGAGTTGACGGTTGACATTCGTTAGATACATGTTACCGCTTTTACTTTCGTACGTCACTGATGATGTGTACACGAGAGATGAGACGTCTTGTAGTCTTCTCAGTAAGCTACGACGGGTGCACCGGTTCGGATTCCGCTGTCCGGGTCGGGGCGCTACAGGTGGTATCAGAGCCTAGGCTTCAGATCTACCTCGGAGACCTAGGTTATGACATATAGAGTCCTAAGTTATGATCTTTACCTTAAGTTGATCTTTAAGTCTAAGTATGTAATCTTAGATTTAAGTTGATGGGGATGGGTGTGTGTACGAGCGCGATAAAATGTAATCCACCAATGTTATTTATTCTAGTTTATGAATTTTACCTCGTACAACATTATGGACCCCAGACATTTATTTTAAACTATTCGATACTAATAAGAGTGATCTTGCAGAAAATGCCTCCCAGAAGAGACCATCAAGGAAACGGTGGCAATGGGAACAACGATAACCCTCCACCACCACCACCCCCAGTTTTAGTACCTCAGGCGCTAATCGATGCTATCACAGTGATAGCGCAAGGAGTGGCGCAACAACAGCAACAACCACCTCCGCCACCGCCGCCACAGCATGGCATAAGGTATTATATTGGGGAGATGCGCAAGATGCATGCCCCAAACTTTGAAGGGACAACTGACCCAGAGGTGGCTGGGTTTTGGCTTGATGAGATAGAGAAATGCTTCAGGCTTGTACAAGTGCCTGAAGAACACAAGGTGGATGTAGCCACGCCTTTTCTGACTGGCAGAGCGAATGCATGGTGGAACGGCATTTCGCCCAAGATGACTTCTCCCAACCAGTGGAGTCAATTTGTGAAGGCCTACAAGGACTATTATGTGCCAGAGACTGCCATTTTGGAGAAAATGAGACAGTTTGACAAGTTCGAACAGGGAAGGATGTCTGTCTCTGATTACGCAGATCGGTTCCATGCCTTGGGTAAGTTCACACCCTTGGTACTGGAAAACAACCGAATGAAGATGCTAAAATTTGAGGAAGGATTGAACCCCCGCATTCGGACTGCAATAGCGGGGTCAAGCTTGAAAACGTTTGAGGAAATGTTAGACGCATGTTACCGGGTGGAGAGTGACATGCGTAGGTCGCAACAAAGAGAGGTTCGGGAAGAATCGAGCAAGAGACCAAGGGTGGAGCAAAGCGGAAGTAGACCCGGACGTTGGGTCAAGATTCCCAGGAAGGGACAAGCGGGGCCAGTTCAAAGGGCACCGCAGCCAAATCAACTTGATCGCCAAGCACCTGCAGAATGCCTGCACTGCCATAAAAGACACGTGGGCGAATGTTGGAAAATATCAGGTGCGTGCTTCAGATGTGGAAAGCCAGGCCATAGGATCAAGGACTGCCCAGAATGGAATCCTAAACCGCAAGCCGGAGCAGGGCCAGCTCAACAGCAGAGAGGTAGACCCAATGCGAGAGTCCACGCGATGACGGACGCTGAAGTCCAAGAGGATGCGAACGTGGTGAAAGGTATGATCTAAGTTAAATAATAGTTGTTTAAGTTGAACTTTAGTCCTTTAAGTTGATGAATGAATATGTGCTTTATGTGAAACTTTTATGTGCTACTCCCTTGTGAATAGGTGTGATCTTAGTTAACAAAGTACCTGCCAACGTGTTATTTGATAGTGGAGCTAGCCACTCCTTCATTTCTAAGCGATTTGCCAAAGGGCTCGACTGTTTACCCGAATGGCTTGAGAACCCATTTAGAGTACAAGCAGCCGGCGAGCAAGTGCTGGTATCCCACCACCAGTACAAAGATTGTGAGATGGAGTTGGATGGGAAGTTATTCTCGGTGACCTTAGTTCCAATCCCGATGAAGGACTTTGATATAATATTGGGCATGGATTGGTTGACCAAGAATCATGCCAACATCGACTGCAGACTTAAGCGAGTGACCCTCAAAGACCCTGAGATGAATGACATCACGGTGCAAGGGAATACCAAGATAACCAAGGCTCCTAAGAAAATATACATGACGGCGATTAAGGCCTTTAAGGCTTTACAGAAAGGAGCAGAGGGATATATGGTGTATGCTATAGATGCTCAACAAGAAGTTCCCTCCATGGATCAAATTCCGGTGATCAATGAATTTAAGGACGTATTTCCAGATGATTTACCGGGAGTTCCGCCATCGAGAGAAGTGGAGTTCGAAATCAATTTGATACCCGGAGCCGAGCCTATATCAAAGGCACCCTACAGAATGGCTCCAGCTGAACTTAAGGAGTTAAAGGGGCAACTGCAAGAGTTGTTGGACAAGAAATTGATACGCCCTAGTGTATCACCTTGGGGAGCTCCAGTTCTATTCGTAAAGAAGAAAGATGGCAGCATGAGGTTATGCATCGATTATCGGGAGTTGAATAAGATTACCATCAAGAACAAATATCCTTTGCCAAGGATAGAGGACTTATTTGACCAATTAAAGGGAGCTCGTTGGTTTTCCAAGATTGACCTTCGCCAAGGGTATCATCAGTTACTTGTGAAAGCAGGAGATGTCCCTAAGACTGCTTTTCGGACCCGCTATGGACATTATGAATTTCTGGTGATGCCATTTGGACTAACCAATGCCCCAGCAGCTTTCATGGATCTGATGAACACCGTATTTCGAGAACAATTGGATCACTTTGTAGTAGTGTTCATCGACGACATCCTAGTTTACTCTCCCGACGAGCAAGCTCATGCTGAACATTTGAGAGTGGTGTTGCAAATACTGAGGCAACAAAGGCTGTATGCCAAATTCAGTAAGTGTGAATTTTGGCTAAGGAGTGTAGCCTTCCTTGGTCACGTGATTTCTGAAGATGGGATCTCAGTAGATCCTAAGAAGATAGAAGCCATCACTGAATGGCTAAGACCCACCAATGTGACCGAAGTCAGAAGCTTCCTAGGCTTGGCAGGCTACTATAGGAAGTTTGTTGAGGGATTCTCAACGATAGCAGTACCATTGAGTCGACTTACTCAAAAGAAGACTAAATTCGAATGGACTGCTGAATGCGAGCAGAGCTTTACTGAGCTCAAGAAGAGATTGACCACAGCCCCGGTGTTGGCACAACCTTCCGGCACTGACGGTTTCGTGATCTATAGTGACGCATCCAAGAAAGGACTAGGTATGTACATCATTAAATTAATGCACTGTATATAAGTACACAAGTCCTAAACTAACCTTCTGCTTGTAGGTTGTGTCTTGATGCAAAATGAACGAGTCATATCGTACGCGTCAAGACAACTGAAACCATATGAGCAGAATTACCCGACGCATGACTTGGAGCTCGCAGCTGTGGTATTTGCACTTAAGATCTGGAGACACTATCTATACGGAGAGAAATGTGTTGTGTTCACTGATCATAAGAGCTTAAAGTATTTGTTCTCGCAGAAGGAGTTGAATATGAGACAAAGAAGATGGTTAGAGTTACTCAAGGACTATGACTTGACCATCAACTACCATCCGGGCAAAGCCAACAGAGTGGCAGATGCGTTGAGCAGAAAGTCTAGCCACGCGAGACAATCCCCATTAGAAAGAGAGATAGAGGAATTTGATCTTGAATTGGTGGATTCAGCGGCAAATGTCCTCACAGCTCTGTCTATCAGCCCAGACTTGGTAGACCGAATCAAAGAAGCACAGTATGAGGACCCAGCACTGAAAGAGATCCGTGACAGGTTATCCACGGGATCGGTAAGGGATTTCCAGTTGCTAGAAGATGGGAGTCTATGGTTCCGGAATCGGTTATGCGTGCCAAGTAAAGACGAACTCCGAACAGAATTGCTCCGAGAAGCGCATAACTCAAGAATGTCTATCCACCCCGGAAGTACTAAGATGTATAAGGACCTCAAAAGAAACTATTGGTGGATAGGGATGAAAAGGTCAATTGCGACACATGTCGAAAGGTGTTTGGTATGCCAACAAGTCAAGGCTGAACATCAACGACCTGGTGGCTTGATGATGCCACTAGAGATTCCAGAATGGAAGTGGGAGCACGTGACGATGGATTTCGTAATGGGACTACCCAAGACCCGCAATGGAAACGAGATGATTTGGGTAATCGTAGACCGATTAACGAAGACGGCTCACTTTATAGCCATGACACATGGTACTTCGTATGAGAGGTTATCCAATATCTATGTGGATAACATTGTAAGTCTACATGGAGTTCCCGTCAGCATCGTATCGGACCGTGACCCCAAGTTCACCTCTAAGTTCTGGAGAGCATTCCAGAAAGCTATGGGTACGGAGTTGAGAATGAGCACAGCATACCACCCGCAAACGGATGGACAATCCGAGAGAACCATCCAAACCTTGGAGGATATGCTAAGGGCATGTGCCTTAGATTTTAAAGGAAACTGGGATAGCATGTTGAAGCTAATGGAGTTTTCGTACAATAACAGCTATCACGGTGCAATTGGTATGGCGCCATTCGAAGCCTTATACGGACGTAAGTGCAGATCCCCGTTTTGTTGGGATGAAGTTGGAGAAAGAACAATAACTGCACCTGAGTTGGTTGAACAGACGGTTGAAAAGGTGAAAGTGATAAGAGAAAAACTCAAAGTGGCTCAAGATCGCAGCAAGAGCTGGGCTGACACAAAGAGGCGACCTTTGGTGTTTGAGGAAGGTGAAAAGGTATACTTACGAGTTTCACCCACCAAGGGAGTTGCAAGATTCGGGATGAAGGGCAAGTTAAGCCCTAGATATATTGGACCCTACGAAATACTTGGTAAAGTCGGCGAAAGAGCATACCGACTAGCCTTACCTCCGAACTTATCACAAGTCCATAACGTATTTCACGTATCTCAACTACGGAAATACGTATTGGATCCAAGCCATGTCCTTGAAGCCCAACCCTTAGATGTGAAAGAAGACGTCACTTACGAAGAACATCCAATGAGGATTGTGGACAGAAAGGATCAAGTCCTACGCCGACGCGTCATTCCGTATGTCAAAGTTCAATGGAGTAACCATACGGAGCGCGAAGCCACGTGGGAGCTTGAAGAGCAAATGAAGGAGCTGTACCCACAACTCTTCCAATAAGGTACGCCAGTTTCGAGGACCAAACTTCTTATAAGGGGGGATGTTATGCCCCGCACCCTCCGTAGGGTATTTAAAAGTCAAAGAAAGAATCTAAACAGAGTTTAATGATAGTCAACGGGAATTAATGACGGTCAATCATAACTAAATACGAATTAAATGATAGGATTAATGAGAACTAATTGAGGGGATAAATATTAGAAATTAATTGTATTTAATTTAGAATCAAATATTAGGATTTATCCTTTAAGATAAATAGGAAATAAAATATAATTTAGAAACTCCAAACTTTTCCCTTCCCATATAAAAAAAAAACTGACTGAACGTCAGTTTCCCTAATTTCCACACAGAAACCGACGCCAGCCCTTGCCTCTCCCCATAGACGATTCATCTTGCAACCCTAGGAGAAAAGATCTTTCAAGAGTCAATCCGTAGGTCGTTCGTTCCTCAATTCTTCTTCAAGTAATCAAAGGCAAGTAATCTACTTATAAGTTTTTACGATTTGCGAAAGAGAAAGGGCCTATTTTGATATCAATTTGGATCACCATGCAGTAATTTCTCTATGTGAATCTACTTGTGAGATCTATGTGTTTTGGTTTGAGATTTGGCCATTATATGTTGAAATCTTGTTCGTTGATTGTTGTTTATATGAGATCATGTAAATCCCATCCCTTGAACCCTACTTTGTTGATAATGGTGATTGAAGGGAGGGGAGAGTGAAAATATTTGATTTTTAGGATGATTTGATGATTACTTTGAGTGCTAGGCTTGAATCTGTGAATCGTATGTTAAAGATGTTGTCTTGGGTGATTTTAGGATGGATTGATAGTGGGGAATAGGCTTGGAATGGTTTTGAAGGAAGTTGGGGTCGAATTAGGGGTTATTTCTGCAGTTTCTGCAGAAAATTGCAGAATGGTGTTCTGGAACGGGGACGTCGATCGATCGACGTCAGGGTATGACGTACGTCGATCGATCGACGTATAGCAAGTGAGGGTATGACGTGCCTCAGAAGGACGTAGATCGATCGACGTATAGCAAGTGAGGGTATGACGTGCCTCAGAAGGACGTAGATCGATCGACGTATAGCAAGTGAGGGTATGACGTGCCTCAGATGGACGTAGATCGATCGACGTCAGGGTATGACGTATGTCGATCGATCGACGTCAGGGTATGACGTCAACCAGTTTTGTGGGAAAGCAAGGGAAGAAAGAGGGAAGCTAGGGGATCCTTTGGGTGACCTTAGGGACTTCTTAAGACCTGATTATGACTAGTCTAAGTCTTGGGAACATGACTTAAGATGGTGAATCAAGTTTGGAGAATTTGAAGGGTATTCGAATCGGAGTTCAACGTGGATGACTTAGAAGGGTTAGGAGATGAACGTACGAGGTGATTGAGAGTTCAACGAGGAATGGTTAGGGATAATTGTCTTAGGTTATGGATCTTGGTATCATGACTAAGTGTTGACGCGATAGTCGAAGCTTAAGTGATGACGTGTAAGTTAGCGAAAACTCGTGTGTGTTTGTACTTGCGCATGTGTACATGAATGACTTATATGAATTTGAATTGCATACGAGAATGAGAAATGAGAATGATATGAGGAGTCTTGCATCATGGCACGTGCATTGCATATTGATTTGAAAAGAAAGGTGCTTCGGCACAGATTTGCGAAGGTGACCTGCAGTGTAAACCGGGATGGAAATTTAAGCCGGGGCGCATTGTAGGGCACAAAAGACTGTAACGTAAACCGGGATGGAAATATAAGCCGGGGCGCGTTACAGGGTATAAAGTTGTCTGTAATGCTACTCGGGATGGAAATATAAGCCGAGGTGCATTACAGGGTATAAAGTTGGCTGTAACGTAAACCGGGATGGAAATATAAGCCGGGGCGCGTTACAGGGTATAAAGTTATGTGAAGTGACCGGACATTGTGACATGCATTGCACTGTTTTAAAAGAGAAAGCGTTCATGCATTTGTGAATGTGTAGTGTAGTGCATATTTGACATGCATCACGAGAGTCAATGTGGTATGGATGTGAATGTTATTTGATTGCCAATGAATTGTTATTTGCGCGTAAACTGCTGTACTGGTTTTATTATGTTTCTCACGTAGGTATATTTAAAAGTTACAAGACATGTGCCCCACCATTCCCTTGAATTACATATTACTCATGTCTTGCCATGTGTTGATCCCGTATGTCTTATAGGCGGGTTACTTGCTAGCGTTTTCGCTAAGGGTACTACTCTTATTGTGCAGATGAGCCTAGCTACGACATGATTTTCATTGAAGACGACGGCGAGTGGGCTGAGTGGGATGCTTAGAGTGCCTAATGGCGAATAGTCGAGACAGATGTTGTTTATTTCAGTTATTTCATTTGTTTGAAGATTCGAGTGGTGAACATCGTGACTAGTTGTTGGGATTTTAGTATTCTTTGATGTACGAGTTGACGGTTGACATTCGTTAGATACATGTTACCGCTTTTACTTTCGTACGTCACTGATGATGTGTACACGAGAGATGAGACGTCTTGTAGTCTTCTCAGTAAGCTACGACGGGTGCACCGGTTCGGATTCCGCTGTCCGGGTCGGGGCGCTACACTTGTCCTCATGTCGGTCCGTTTTGGAACTGGGCCGAGCTTCATGCCGAGTACTCTGCTCGGCCTCTTTCTTCAGCCGGTTTGCCTCTTCTCCGCGGGCAAACTGGTGCGCCTTTTCCAGGCATTCCCTCAACGTGGTGGGTCCCTCTTCAGCGAGCTGAGAGAAGAGACGACCCGCCCTAAGACCATTGATGAACGCAGCGGCCTTTACTCCTTCGTTCCGGTCACTGACCTGCAGTGACTTGTCCGAGAAGCGCTGCATGTATTTCAGCACGGACTCTTCAGGACCTTGTTTTAAAGTCATCAGGTGTGAAGAGTTCTTGATAAACGGCGCACTTGATACGAACTGAGACTTAAACTTCTGCGCCAGCTGTCTAAAGGAGTCCACTGACTGAGGTGGAAGCTCTTGGAACCATCTTCTTGCCTTCCCCCGCAGATACATAGGAAAGGTCTTGCAGCGGAGCGGATCTAGAATGTTCTTTAGGCTCATGGCCGTCTGAAACTGGAAAAGATGATCAGTTGGATCAGACGTCCCGTCATAAGTGTCCGTTTTTGGCACCTTAAAGTTGTCGGGTGCCAAATACTCCGTGATGTCCCAAGAAAATGGGCTTTCTTGGATCACCCTCATGTATTCTGGTCTGGGCTCTTCAGGTCGGCTTCTCGGCCTGCGAGGATCAGCCTCCTGACGAACGCTCTTGAAAGATCGGGGCTTTACACCCAGGCGCTGCCTGGGTATAGGTACCGATTCTACTGTAGGGGCTCTGTCGTCACTACGTCTTGCATCTGCCATAAAACCCTGAGGGTGGTGAGAAGATTGTCGTTGGGTCTTCTCCTTTAGGTGGAAGGAGGTAGAATCTTCCTCCATGTATTCCATCTCAGGACGCTTCCCTTTGAGCCGCTCCACCACGGCCTCGAACACGTCCAAATTCTCAGCCACATATTTCATGGCCTTCTCTTTCTCATCTGCGGTTACCACCGGGACCTTCTTCGCTTCCGGCTCTGGCCTCCTGGAATCCTGTCCAGGATGAATAGAGCGGGTGTCTTTTCGACGATGCAGATTTGAGGACTCTCCCAGTCCTTCGAGGGCTTCTTTTCCCATTTGAACTGACTTGAAAGCTTAAATAATGCGATTAAGAAGACTTAAATGACGGAGGTTCAGGCCCTCCTTCTAGCGCCAATATGATGATGTCGGATTATATCACCAAGTATAAAGTTGGATGTGGTGCCGTTAGATCTCCGTCAGTTGTCCGTAATAGACGGGTAGCTGACCTGCACAAAGGAAAATGATCAGAGGACTCGGGATCTATGGCCCCGGGTAATACCCTCCGACGATCAAGTCAGTTAAGGCCATTTTAGGAGAGGTTTATATATTGATGAAGATTTTGTAATAAGGTTTTCTGGTAAACCTGCGTTTTCACTGTGTAGAAGACGATTCACTGTAGTAAGTTGTGAAAAGGTAGCTTGTAATGGCATGTCCTTCTCTCTCCTGCTGCTCTGCCTTTTTGTATGACGGCTTGGGCCAATGCATGGGCAGAGCCCGGAAATCGTGACAGGCAAGGAGGTCATTTGGATGACTCTTGCTCTTGCATGCTCGCCACGTGGCTCGGTACTAGGCTGAGTAAGCTAGCTTGGGACATCTGGCTGGAAGTTTCACCTAGTGGAATTACCCAGGGTAAACTCCTAGAACCGAGATGAAGTCCTCTAGAAATACTCAGAAGTGCCCGAGAGGATTATGATGTGGGGTCAGCCTGCCGAGATGGAAGTAGCCGACTTCAAAGAGCATTGGTGGGCCTTTCATGATGCTCGTAGCTGACGCCACAGAGGTGGTCCGAGATCTGTAGGTAAATCGAATTCGAAGCCGAGTACAGCTCTTTGGCCGAGATGGAACTGTAGGCCGAGATGTGACCCTTAGGCCTAAATGAGGCCTTTAGGCTGAGGTGAGGTCTTTGGCCCCGGAGGGCGCTGTGACCGCATGGCCGAGATGGTGAAGTGGCTCTGTGGCCGAGATGGCAAGGTGGCTCTGTGGCCGAGATGGCGAGGTGGCCCTGTGGCCGAGATGGCGAGGTGGTCTGCATATAACCTGGTCAACCTCCGGGCCGACCCGCCATACTTAGTCACTTTTACGCCCTTCAGCTTTGACCGTTATTGACTAACAAGGGGTATTTTTTGGCTCATCACCCTCCATCTGCAAAGACCATTGTTGGTTTCAATTGAATCCAAATTCTCCAACCCACTACTTTCTTCTTCTCTAATTGTAGCAGCTATGGTCCTACTTGTATCTGAATATGCCTAAAAAGCAAACACATGGTAATTGTAGCAGCTATGGTCCTACTTGTATCTGAATCCAAATTCTCCAAACCCCTCCCTCCATCTGCAAAGACCATGTGCTTGATATTCTTCGTCTTCTTCCTATCGCGCTCCGGCTTTTTCAAAGCTTTGATGACTAATGCAGCTGCGGAAGGCACCAGAGAGACCCTCGCTTGTCGATTTTGGATAGTCAATTTAACGGTAACACGGAGGCCCTTCCAATCCTTGGCGGTTTATTTGGCAATGTCTTCACCAATTTCTTTTAGAGGAGAGACAGAGCGGACTGATCTTCGGAGCGAGCGAACTGGCAGCACCGACTTCTCTGCCGGTGAGTCGCACATACACTTCCACCACCTGCAAAGGGTTGAACTTCGGCGGCATTCGGAATCCAGCCGCGGAGAAAGATCCTGAATCCTAATTGACCAGCATATGAATTATAGAAGTCTTGTGCCTCTTCTGCTGAATCAAACTCCTGCCCTACCTGGGGAGAAAGTGTTGCAGATGGAGGGAATGGAGGGAAAGAAGTTATTTTAGTGTTGTGATTTTGGCGGTAAAATGTCTGGAAACCGGTGCAGCAGGTAAGCAGCCAGTTTCTGATGATAATTGAGTCACGCTGGGTCACCTTTGGGTGCGAAGTGAGGTTTGATAACGTTTAAATGTTAAATAGAAAATTTGACCGTTTAGGTAATAAGTGAAATTTTCTCGATATAATCATATGCTCTTCTTATTCAATTAAATGTCAGGCATAGTTTAAAACTATACTTTATATTTTAACAGTCCTACATATGTTGTAGAAAAATTTTCTTTTCTTTTTTCTTTTTTATTTTTAATAGTCATAAGTTATAAGTTATACGATCATCGCATCAAAAGAGAAAAGATTTAGGAGGTTGCTTTGAATGTGGATATCGTTATCAGAATCAGAATGATAAATGCTGGAATCAAAATGAGTTTGAACTATAAGCTCATATACGTTTGGTATAGAAGCTGGAATGAGTATACTGCTCTTTGAAACAAATTTGACAAGAAATATGAATTAAAATACAAGCACACACGATGGTGGCGTGGCAGTGAAATACGATGGTGACACGTGGTGGGGCGCAGTGGTGGTAATACAGAGGTGGCAAGGCGGCGGGGTGGTGGCATGGCGACGGGTTGGCGGTGCGACGGCAAAGTGGCAGACGGGTGAGGGGTAGTGGGGTGGCCACGTAGTAGCGACGTGGTGGCAACATGCTGTGACGCGTCTCAATGGGAAATGAGTTTTGATACCTGGTTTCAAAGGTATCAATCTATGAGTTTGACATCAAAGTAAACATATAGATTATTTCTCATACCTTTCAAACAAATACATAAAATGAATAAATATCATTCATTTGATATCCATTTTTGATTTCGAAACCCATCAATCAAACGCCCCTACTAAACACACCCCCTTTACACGAC
The DNA here is from genome assembly GCA_036186865.1 of Eustoma russellianum. Lineage (NCBI taxonomy): Eukaryota > Viridiplantae > Streptophyta > Magnoliopsida > Gentianales > Gentianaceae > Eustoma > Eustoma russellianum. The sequence goes on from AP025043.1 coordinate 6,665,167, forward strand.
TAAATTGAAAACATAGAAAACTTGTCCCTAGGACATATCCCAGTGATCCCAGGTAGGAGGTTTCGAAAGGAACGTTAGGGGTTCGAACATTGCCGAAGTCAAGAATGTTTGAACTCACTCCAGGCTAGCTGCATAGTGCGGGAGCACTTTGGCCCGTGGAATGACCTGATAGGCTGACAGGTCAACCGACGTCTGCATAGTGTCAGAGCACTATTGGCTCGTGGAATAACCTAATAGGCTGACAGACCAGTCCGTCGGTTGTTCCTTCGGTGCCAATGAATTCCTTGTGCTGTCCCTGTGCTATGGCAAACTTCTGCTAGTGTGCCCTTGCCAACTGATTTATATCCCTACACATCCTATAAGACTTGAACCTTAGTGGTTGATGTTCCAAAACACACAAAACTTTACCGGGAAAAGTGCAAGACTTCCCATCTTTTTTTCCCCATTAAATGGCCCCGCGGAAAATTTTCCCACCCGTTTGCCTCGACGCATAAAATACATAAATCTACCTCCAAACCACCAAATTTCAAAACCCTCGCGCAATAACCACAGCAATTACGCCGCCGGCCACCACCATCGCTGGAACAGGCTTCTCCTTCTCTTCCTCCTCGTCATCGCCGTTTCCCTTCTCTTCCTCCTCGTCATCGCCGTTTCCCTTCTCTTCCTCCGCCGATACGTCGTCTTCCCCTCTATTCCCTGTGTCTTCAAGTACCGCATTCAACTCCTCTTCCCCTGCGCCTGCTTCTTCGTCACCTTTCGCTTTCTGCATGCCAAAGCCTAGTTCTTCGTCCACAACCTCCCCTTCGTTTGGCTTCGGTGGTTCTTCTGCTACTGCCTTATCTTTCGGTACCTCCAGTGCTACTGCGCCGGCGGCTGCGTCTTCACAGCATTTCGGGGCCTCCTCCTCGGGTTCGGGCTTTGGTTTGGGTCTTTCCGGAGCAAGTTCTTCCGCTACTACTGCAAGCTCTGCCGCGTCATCTTCTCCTTTCCGTAATTCTTCACTTCTCGGGTCGTCTACTTCAAGTTCGGGCTCCGGACAGACAAATCTATTTGGTGCTTCCTCATTTTCAACCGGTGGTTTATTTGGATCGTCAAAGGCACCGGAAACTCAGGGCTTGTTCGGTTCAGCTGCTCCGGCTACTGGTGCTGGTCCATTTGGAGCAGCTTCGTCTGCTGGTGCTACTTCGTTTACCGGTTTTGGGTCTTCGGGTTCACCATTTGGGGCATCATCTTCACCTTTAATGCCGTCATCATCTTTTCCCGAAACAATGGATGAAGAGGAAGAAAATGAAGATGCAAAGAACTCGGAAATGGCTCAATTGGAGAAAGAATATATGGATCTTCAGCATGAAGAGCAGTAAGAAACTTCAATTGTAAACTTATGCCTGATTTGGAAGTGTGATGGTAATTAGTTTGTACGAAATTTGTCTAGTTGGCTTTTTTATGCATACACATTATTACATCCTCTAGAATCAGGTTTAGCTACTGGAAGTTCATCTCTTTGAGTGCTTAAGGGTTTAGTACTAGTGTGGGATATGGAATATGTTGCATATATAATACCTACACATGTATCTGGTTGTACTGCTTGATATTGGGTTTGTTGCTGAAATGTTTGCTAGGTTAATGACTATACTAACGACATTCTTCTGATGTTTATTGTGCCAACTGTCTTATGGCCTTATGAAATAGAGCTATTTTAATTATATGTTGGCATGGTTTACTGTACTTATTGACTCTCAGAAAAGCTGCCCTTAAAGTATATGGTACACATTAGCTTGTTTAATTTTAAGGCAATTTAAGAGACCTTAGAGTATATATGAAGGGAGCTTAGGAACTTCGTATAGGTGTATACTCTCAACTATCAAAATATCTTGATGCTCTGTTGGGCATATGATGCGTGCTTAGCGGAATCATACGCACTCAAAAGACCTATTGATAACGAGAAATTTAATGAATGGCAAAAATACATGAAAAACAATGAAGAATACGACGAAGAATACAAAGAATATGAAGAACGAAGATAATAATGAAGAACCTTGTTAGATCCTCCGTGTAAATGTAGCTTCGCAACAGATCTTGTAGGCCCGTTGTTTATGCATACTGAGTAACCCTCGTTTGATCAACCTTGGGATGACTTTAGATCACAACTCCTGCTTACAGAATTAATTGAATTCAAAAGATGAAGATTGAGTTGACAAGATTTGAAAACTCACAAGGAAAAAATGCTCGAATTTCTCAAATTTTATTGATGTAAGAGATGATGAAATGGATGATCATAATAGTGTATCAGACCTATTTATAGCCCCCAAATTTCTTAAAACTTAGCGACAAGAAAAATGAATATCCCATATAACTTTTCTTATAAAATAACTTAAATTTATAAATAAATAGCAAATGAGCTCGGCTGTTTGGATGCTGACCCTAAATCTCCTAAAAGGCCTTATCAGTCTCCTCTTCTTCAAAATGATTCGTCCTTGAACAAAATCGTAAGTTTTTTGGACTTCAATTATATTGACTCAATGACGTTCTTCATGGTCTTGTAAAGGCTTGGTCCATTTCACCTTTAATTTATCTAAAATTAGTCCAATAGATGTTTGAATCTTCTTGGCTCTGTTGCGAGTGAGTAGAACTCCATCATGATAAACTTGGGCTTCAGATCGCTTATCCAAAAACACTTGTCTCCTTCGCCACATTTTTGGACATGATTTAGCTCAATTAGGATCGCTGACAATGCTATTTGAATATTTATGAAAGGAAATTTAGCCACGAATATGTGTGTAACATGACAAGGAAATATCAAATTTCTATAGACAATCATGACTAGTTTGCTCCCAGCCCCACCAGGGTCAAATATCAATATAATAAAGAATACGTATGGCAAGGTTGAAACAAACTTAAATTTCAAGTAAAAACTTCCTTTTATCTCCAAACTTTCTATGCAATTGTATTGCCTCCTTTTAACATGTTTTGGATGCATCAAAACCTGCATCAAAAGATAACTAGACACAACATAAAACATCACATTAAGAGATACCAAACGCTTAATAAGATTAAACTTCAGAAATTGGAGGTCATGTTCCAATGTTATGCAATTGCTCACCAAGCACTCTCTTTTGAAAATCCATGAAAAACTTCCACTTTGAATAGATGTTTGAAAGAGTAATAAATTTAAAAACTAGTATATATTTCAAACACTATTCCACTACTTAAACTCTTATACATGAATATCCAAGCTCCCGTATCAAACACATATATAACCTAAATAAACTCAGAAACCATGAGGATCCTTAAACATGCACGTGTACAAATCAAGACTTTTGGAAAGAGAGTTTCTGCTGAATTCACACAATTTGTAACTAAAATCCATACAACAAAAGAATATTTTTTGATAGACATAATCAGTAATGGCGTATCATTGTTGTTTAACACTTTCATTTGAACCTCTTCACTGTGCAACAAAGATATCTTATACACAAACAAAGATGATAATTGATTAGGCAATAAAAGCATGCATCTCGTGTTTTTCATCTACACTTACAACCATAGTTTCTTTTGTTGGGCTCAATTTCAGTTTTATTCTCATGCAAACTCTCAATTATTACAAGCAAATTCATGTCTTTATGAACAAGGATTGTGCAAATCATCACCATCATCATCTTTTTCTTGCAATTCATTTACAACCTCATGCACATCGGGGGCAGCATCATATAAATCATGATCAATAATAAATAGTTCATGCTCATTCTGCAAAACTTTTATGTAAGAGTTCAAAAAAATCACTTGTTCCATAAGTTCTTAAAAATAAAGTTGGAGTTCTTGTATTTCTTTTATTTTATCACGTGTCAACTTCTTTTCATAATGATTTGCAGGATAAAACATGTGATCAAGATTTTTAACTCTCAAGTGGTGCATTTGGTCAGCAATATTTTTATTCAACCTGGCCATAAATCTTATCATCGTTAATTCCTCATGTTCATCAACATAAGCATCATGCAGTCCATCTAACGACTCATTGTAATATTCTATTACAGTTAGATGTCCTTCAGGAAAAGATTTAAACTTGTGTACTTTGTTATGCTAATAACTTACTTATATATTATGTGAATATCCAAATTTATTCAGGCGACATTTAAGTTCGTCAAGATCATGTTTGAAGCACTTTACTCTCCAAATTCTATTAATCACTTTGTAATCATCTTGGGGTTGATTTCTAGTTTGGTCGTCCATTCAGAAATTAACACAAAAAGAAGAAAGAGAAAACTAACACATACAAAAGAAAGGGTTACGTTAGTAAAAACCGAAAAAACTTTATTTTCTGCCTTTTCCCTCTTGTGTGGATTTACTCAAAATTGGCTTTTACTCCCTCTTAAATGATCTCACCATTTAACGTCTTTTATCTCTCAGTTTGTCCTCAAGTGTTTAAATTGTTTGAACTAATCAAGACCAAGAGAGACTTGAATCTGATTTTTCAAAACTATTTGAATGTCTTATTCTCCTTTTTTCTTGAATGATCTCAAGTTGCAACAAGGTTAGACATGGGAGATGCAAGTATATGTGCAATAATAGATTCAAAGAAAATCAGAAATTGACAGTATGTAGTATGGATGAATTCAACACTAAAAGGTTGTCTTGACTATTCTTAGTTTGAATAGCCAAGTGTAAGCTGAATATCACTAACTTCGGTTTGGACCAAACGGGATGTTTCTTGAATTTTTTGAAAAGGTAAATTTTTCTTTGGGTCACAAAAAATAGAATTGGTAAATAAAGGCCACTGGTTGAATTTCTTTTTTCTGTTTTTTCCTTTTTTTTTGTAAAAAGAAACTGAGCTCTTTTATTTAGCTGAGATGTGCATTCTTTTTTTTTTGCCGTTTTTGTATCAAAAATAAAAAAGAAATATGTTTAGGGATTTCTTTCAAGGTTTAAGCTATCTGAAGGTGGTTGAGGTTTGAATAAAGATGGACATGAACAGTCAATAAATTATACCCAAATTCTCAAGCAAAATTGGCAACATTTAGTAAGCACAATAACCAAACCACCTAAGGTGTGCAAGAAGCATTGGACAAAAGGCGGTACTTTCTTGAAGAAAAACAAGGTTGTATATCTTTTGGATGAATAGCAAACCCTAATTTCATGCAAGTCTAAATTGCATGCAAAGAAACCAAAAAGAAGATGCAAAATGGAATACTCAGGACAAGCAAAATCAAGAATCAACATTTTTTTCTTGGAAAGACGGCTAGAGTTTTGAAAACAAAAGGCACAAAATTTCTTGTTTCAAGATGACTCTGATACAACATTAATGCATATTTAGTGGAATCACACGCTCTCAAAAGACCACTTGATAACACGAAATTTAATGAATCATAAAGAGACACGAAAAACAACGAAGAATGCGAAGAATATGAAGAACGAAGATAGTAACGAAAAACTTTGTTAGACCTTCCGTGTGAACGCATCGCAATGAATCTTGTTAGACCCGCTGTTTGCCGATGCTAACCTTGTTGCCAAAAATCTGGGTAGACCTTTGGAAAGCTTCTTGAACAACCACAGGGTGAATTCATATCGCATCTTTTGCTCACAGTTTGGTTGAATTTAAAAGGTGAAGCTTGAGTTGACAAACTCCGAAAATTCACAAGAGCAAAAGGGCTCAAATTCATAAAATTTTATTGATCAAAGCGATGATCAAAATAGTGTACAAGAGTACCTATATATAGGCTCCAATTTCCTAAAACTTAGTGACAAGAAAAAAGAATATCATATCTTATGAAATAACAAAAGAATATTCTATCTTGTTTTTCTTATAAAATAGCCTAAAATAATAAATAAGTAACAAAAGAGGTCGGTTGTTTGGCCGCGACCCTAAATCTCCTAAAAGGCCGCATTAACACATGTTCTCCATAGTTTTTTATTTGGCTTACCAGGGAAATAAATAACCTCATTTACTAACCCATGGTTTTTTCAATGCTCATTTGCACCTCTAAATTGATAACCTAGAACAATATACGTACACAGTTGCCTTCTGCTGTGTTAGTTATGTCAAGGGCAAAGAACTGTTATATAGAGATATCAGCAATCTCCGATTTTAACATGCACATTGCTTCTGATGTATGACACTAGATGTTGTAAAAGCTAATGTTGAAAAAGTTTAACTAGACATGTCTAATTTCACTTGTATCATGTCAATTGCATAAAGCTGCACATTCAGAAACATATATTTACTTCTTCTATTATGTTTTGCAACCGTTTGCAGGGATATTTTGAAGAACATTAAGCAACAGAAGGATGATGATTTTCTAAAAGGTCAATCAGTTAAAAGCCAAATGGTACTTTTCTTTGCCAGCCGTTTTTTAATTGCCTACTAAACTTGTTTGCATGTTTTCTTTTTAGAAAATTGCTAATTTTAGAATTTCTATCTCTCTCTCTCTCTCTGATTTTTCATGGTAAATAATTTTTTATTTGAAGGCTTGCGACTTAGGCATTCAGTACTCCACCTATCAGTGTGTTAACTGCCAACAAATACTTAATCTGAAATGAAAAATACGAGGATGTGATTCACCTGTATGCTTGGTTGATTTGGTTGTTCTTATGTAGATCTCTTTGCCTACCAGTTGCCTTTTGCTTTTGGTTTTGAACTTATGAAAAAATATTGTTGTGTGAAGGCCCTTTGGGACAAGACACTGGAGATCAGATTCATGCTGCAAAAGGCATTCTCTAGCTCCAATAGGCTTCCACAGGTTTTCATTTGTTTCTATGACCTGTCAACTAAATCTCGTGGCTGTGGGAGGTTATTTACAATGGAAGTTACATGTACAGGAAACAACTAGGTCTTTGTTTTGTGAGGCGGGTGATGGAGTCTCTGAAGCTTATTCTGTCCTAGTAACATCATCAAAGAGAACATTGAACTCCTTACTGCAGCTACAGGAGGTGAATCTTATGATTGGATATTCAACATGCATGCAAAATATGGAACAATATAATAACTATTTAGTAATTACTAAGTCTTACAAGAATTCCTTTAAACACTTGAGATTTGTGTTTTCTCTTCTCAACAGGCATTGCTTGAGACGAACTCTTCAATCACGCAATCTGCAGAGGGTATAAACAGCATTTATATGAATTTTTCTGTCAAGTTCTTGTTTAGCTAATATGCTTTTTGTGGTTGTGTTTTTACTCTGACTGCTTGTAATATGCTTCTTCCCCTCCCCCCCGGGTCTTTATTGTCTTCTTTTTTCCTTGTGCTTCTTGTTTTCTATGTAAGGTTAGTTGATGAAGATTGTTCTAGTTACCTGCTTCTTATTAGTTAAGTAGAGTGACGTTTGGGTTTTTATGTGATTTTCTCTGGACTAATTTTTGTATCAGAAAGAAAAGGTCATTACGACATTGTTTGTTGTTGTTGTTGTTGTTATTAAAACTTCCAAACATGATTGGTAATGCAATTTAGATTCTTACGGGAGATGGAGGAACGATGCCTTCTTTTCTGTTGCATGAATGTTGTCCATAAGTTATTTCATTGATACATGGGTTATTCTTCTATTCTGCTGCTTGAAATGGTTCTCCCCTTTTCAGGATCGGAAGGTTTTGTATAGTGATGAGAAATTTTCTAAAAGGTAGGAGACCATGATTAAGGCAACTATTCCAACATCACATTGGAAGAGATACCCATGAAACATGCATTATAGTGATCAATCTATCCTGGTTTTTATTGGCATCTTTTAAGATGTGCAACTGGATACTATTGCCTTCGTTAAACAGTCATTATGCTATCTGCTAGGTCTGTTATCCTGGTTGAGTTACATTCTCCTGCTTTATAATGTGTGTTTATGTGTATGTGTCTTTTCTTTGGTGGGTGGGGGTAGAGAGCAAAAGGTTGGGGGTTTTCTTTCTTTGGGTTGGGTTGCGATGAGGTAAAATTTCCTGGTTCAAATTTGAATGTATTGGCGTACTACTTGCCTATGGATTCTGTAATGATATCTGTGATAGTAATAAATTTATGCTTTGTCAGGTGTCTTAAAAAAGAAATCACAACATACAGAAGATTCTGGATGCTCGTTTGAAGAAGGTGATGAGGATTGGACTTGGATATCTCAAATGCATTCGCGGTAAATTTTAATTGAGAGTTGTATGTATTGGTTAAAACTGTATCTAGCTTTTTATTGGGTTGAGCTGCTGTGCTGAGATCAATTCATCTGTGCAATTGATTTTAGTTTAAGTTGTGATGTTATTCCTGTAACTCAATTTTCCCCCACATGCACACGGGAAGAAGGGAGGTTTTCATTAGGTTGTTTGAATCCCCCCGACTCCAATGGACTTGTAAAAATTAACGTGGGGCTTCATGGTAATGTAAGCTTGTGAAAAAACCATGTTAAAGTTTAGATGTGCTGGGGTAAGACAGGGTTTATGGAGGTTTAAGCTTGAGATTCATTTCATGGTTCTTCAACTAAAGCAGCTCTGGCCGCTCGTGAAGTAAAACAAAGCAAGTTGGAGACCTGATGATCTGGCCTGTTGGGTCATTACAACTCTACTTGAAGTTGTACTGTTAAATGCATTTAACTTCTAGCGATAATTTTTCCTGCTAGTTATCTAAATTATTGAACTTAGAAGGGGCAGTCTTGGTGCTGCTGTCATATGCTGGATGGTACTTCTTAGTAATGTGAATATAAATAAGAAAAAACTTTTCTATCTGTCAAAAGGAAAGATGGCCTTATTCGAGTAAACCAACTTTCTATTTGACATGCCGTGACCCATTTAGATGTGACAAATGGCCACAACTGTGGAGGTGGACATAACAGTTCTAGTCTTTGGCGTGTATCTTTCTCCACACTGAGTGGTTGGTATTTCAGCCACATCTGAGCATAAGTTTTGCCTTTTACAGCCAGCTTTGAAATGGATGGTTTGAGATTGGATAAGGCCTTCAGAAAAGTATAATCATGCTCCAGGGAAAGTGAATTGGTGGTTCTCATGCCATTTTAACCAGTGTTGTTAAATTTGCGCCCGGGGCGCACGAGGCGCAGCTGAATTCGCCACGAGTCTTCTGAGGCGTGCGACTTACCTGAAGCGAGGCGGGGCGCGCGCGCGAGGCGCATGAGGCGCGCGAGGCGCATGAAGCGCGCTATTAGTGGGCTTCAGAAATTTTTTTTCAAAAAAAATAGTAATTCCTTCTTTTAAACAGTAATTTCTTTTATTAAAAAAAACCTAAATATAACCCCAAAAATGGAAATCTGCAAAACAAAAAAGCGGAAGCCTCAAAACACAGCCTGCGACCTAGTCCCGACAAGCGACAACGCACGCCTCAATCGCTCCCGCCGGTATCGCCCACCGCCGCCGCCGCTAATATCGCCGCCGCCGCCGCTAGTATCGCCCTCCGCCGCTGGTACCAAAGCAGGTCAGTTGCTCTCTTTTCTTTTTTTTTCTGTCGCTGGACGGCTGGAGTGTGTATTTTTTGCTTATGAAAATGATTTGGGATTGTTTCTTCTCTCTGAAAATTGCAGTGATCTAGAAAGTGTAAGCTTTCGGGGGTTTTCTAAAGTTACTGATGTTGGACTTGCTGTGATGTCACAGACTTCAAATTTTTTTCAGATTTTAAAAAGAGGAGACACAATTAAGCTTCTGATCTCACATGATATATAGTCGCGATTCTTACTAGTTTATCTTGATCCTCTATATGAATAATTGTGACCATGGTATGTGGACTTGCATTCTGTCAGGGATCCATTAACTAAAATACTAGATACATTTTTTGCTTTATCTTACATTTTTCGGTTTTTTTTTTTGTTAAATGTTCAGGTGGTCTTTTTAGATAATGGCAGAAGGTTCTTCCATTGCGAGAGATCCAGCAAGAAAATATGCAAGTGTAGTTGATCCAAACAAAAGATATGATTTTAAATGTAACTTTTGCGATAAAGTGATGAAAGGAGGAGTTCGTAGGGTGAAAGAGCATTTGGTTGGTGGCTTTAGAAATGTTACAAAATGCAACAAATGCCCGCCACATGTGAGATGAAATTGTTGAATTTATGAAGAAAAAAGAGGATGCTAAATTGGGTCAATTGTTATCATCATCAAGTTCAGCTGCTTCAGCAAGACCGCCCGATTTTGATGATTTTACCTTTGGGGAAGAAGAAGAGGAATGTTGTGAAGTGGGGAGTAGCGGGTTGGGTGGATCAAGCAGTAGGCGGTTTCAATCAAAAAAACCTAGAACAAAAGGGCCTTTAGATATTTACATGACACCCGATCCGGCGAAAGTTGTGGCATCAAGAAAGTTGACCAAGGGAACACAGCAAACTATTAATGAAATGTGTAAGAAAGATTTACGTGAAAAAGTTTGCAGAAATTTTGCCAAATGGTTTTATGATGCTGGAATTTCTTTTAACGCGGCAAATTATGATAGTTTTAAGATTGCTATTGAATCATGTGGACAGTTTGGGCCAGGAATGAAGCCACCTAGTTATCATGAGTTGAGGGTGCCTTTGCTCAACAAAGAAGTAAATGATGTGAAGAATATTGTGCAGACACATAGGGAGGAGTGGGCTGTTTATGGGTGCTCAATCATATCTGATGGGTGGCGTGACTCTGTTTCCCACAGAGATATTGTCAACTTCTTAGTAAACTCCCCAAAAGGTTCGGTTTTTATTAAGTCAATTGATGTTTCTGAAATTGTTAAAGATGCAAATTCTTTGTTGATTATGCTAGAAGAGATGGTTGATTATGTTGGGGAGAAGAATGTGATCCAAATTGTGACAGACAATGGTTCCAATTTTAAGAAAGCTGGACTGATGTTGCAAGTGAAGAAGCCAACTTTGTTTTGGTCTCCATGTGCAGCACACTGCCTCGATTTGATGCTAGAAGATATTGGTAAGCTATCTACTGTAAAAGATGCAATAAAAAAGTCAATATCCCTGACTGGATTCATCTACAACCATATTGGTGTTCTAAATATGATGAGAAGATATACGGGTAAAAGGGAGTTGCTTAGTCCAGCTATCACTAGATTTGCCACATCATTCATCACCCTGAGGTCTATCCATATGCAGAAGCATAATCTGAGAAAAATGTTTACTAGTGATGAATGGACCAAGAGCCAGTGGTTCAAAGAGTCGGGTGGCAAATTAGTGACTAGTATTGTGTTAAATAACAATTATTGGAGACATGTCATCTATGCTCTGAAATTGGCATGTCCACTTGTGAAGGTGTTGAGAATGGTTGATGCTGAGCGGAAACCCGCTATGGGTTACATTTATGAGGCCATGGACAGATGTTAAGAATCAATCTCAAATGCATTTAATGGAAGAGTAAAAAAATATGATAAGGCATTTAAAATAATTGATAACAGGTGGAATGATATGTTGCATCGACCATTACATGCAGCCGGCCATTACCTGAATCCGGCAGTCTTTTATGCTGATGTACAAGGAATTCTTCAATGTAAAGAGGTCATGGAAGGCTTGTATGATTGTATCCAGAGGTTGATTCCAGATGTATCTGTTCAAGACAAGATCATGAGAGATGAAATGGCATTGTATCGAGAGGCTCAAGGGGTTTTTTCAAATCCTATGGCGATTAGGCACAGGCTCGATATGGCACCTAGTAATTACCGATCATTTGTTTTTAGTTGTCTATTGAATTGACAAATGATATACTTAATGTTTAAATTTCATGTTGTATTCAGCTGAATGGTGGAAAGCTTATGGGTCCGCCACACCTAATCTGCAAAATTTTGCCGTTCGAATCTTGAGCCTCACTTGTAGTGCCACTGGTTGTGAGAGGAATTGGAGTGATTTCCAGCATGTAAACAATATTTTTTCTAATTTCTAATATTAATCATTAATATCATTGGCTATATTGTGTTTAAGAAACTAATAAATATCCTCTATTTTTTTTTCTTTTCTTAGATTCATAACAAAAAGAGGAATCGCCTATCCCAAGCACGATTGAATGACTTGGTGTTTGTGAAGTATAATAGGGCACTAATGCGTCGATTTGATATAAGAGACACCACTAATCCTATTCTCCTTAGTGAGATTGATGACAGCAGTGAGTGGTTACTTGGGAGGATGGAAGATGGAGGAAGTGATGATGATGATTATGTCTTTGCAGATGATTCACTACCATGGAGCGCTGTGACTAGAGCTTCCGGTGTATTGGAACCACTGCATATTACTAGATCGACCTCGAGGGTTGCTACAACTCCTAATTTAACCATTGTGGATAAAGAAGCCGAGGATGAAGATATCAATTTGGTTAGCTCGGAATCGGAAAGAGTAGAGGAGGAGCTCTTGAATGATGAAGATGATGATATTTAGTTATTTCTTTGTATTATGCATTTGAAGTTGGGAATTGTTTTAAAATGATTGGTTAGTTTTGGGTAGTATTTGGGATAATATAATTGCTTGGTTAATTATTGTTACTTAATTATTTTGTATGTGTTGTAAAATTAAAATTATAATGACTTTGGGGCGCCCCGATTCATGGGGCGCGCGTCCCGTCGCCCCGCGCCCCGCGCCCCAAATTTCCACAGCTATCGCCTCGGTGCGCCCCGCGCCTCTAACAACACTGATTTTAACAATATATCTGACTAGGATAACTAACTTCAACCTGGGTTGGTGCATGTGCGACTTCAAGCCCTTTATTTGATTTGGGCATCCTGTTAATGAGTAAGCCTTTGCTTTCCAAATCTGGCTTTATCACTGCCAAAATTTTAACTTTTCGCCTTGTTTTGTCTTTTGTTGTGGGGTGGGTTTGTTGGGAGAGAATGTTGACCCTTTTGGTACTGACTTTTTGTAATGTTAAAACCTCTTTCATTAAGGTTGGTCTTCTACTAGGCCATCAAGCACTTATGTGCATCACTCGTTACATTCAAGTCAATGATCAACTTAAAGCTAGGCATTAGTGCAACATTGATTTTGAGAAGGGGGTGCGGCCACTGCTGAGTTGTACCTCATAAAAGTAGCTCTAGATTTAGGACATGTTTCACTGTTCTCTCTTCGAGCTTGGATATCAGTATACACCTGTGACGTGGTGACTCTTGCTTCCTATTTTCCTGTTTCGTACTTCGAAGCATCTGTCTTATAAATAAGTTAATTATTCATTCTTCAGAGACTATTTGGTCTGGGTGTGGTTCTCTGGCAGTGAAATGTTATATTTTTCATGAACCAGAGTTTTTCTGGATGTTTAGTTGCACAGATGTGTGGAATTCTTTTGTTGTCCTCTTCTTTTGATTTTTGTCCTTTTTAGATTGTTGGCTATTACAGCTTCTTGTCACTCTAGTTTCTGGGCCAGTTTTATGAAGTTAGGTGTGAATTTCAAATAATGGGTGATACTAAATGGAATGACTTTTGTTTGTTAGCTATGGAGTGCACTGTTTACGTCACTTAGTGAATGTAGGAATTTCTAGATGTATATGACATTGATTTTAAAAGGATATAGGAGCCAGAGGAAGTCATTATCAACTTTGGTCATCCTGTTTAGTTGGTCAATGGAATGTATAGTTCACATGCCAGTGGATTTTAAATGCAACCAAGTGTGGAAGATTGTTAATAGCTCTATAATACACTCTAAATAACTACTTTTGTATTATTTGTACATTCTTATTCATTCCATGTATAGTTTTAATTTTGTAATCATTCCTTGAGCCCTTTGTGAGTCGACTCTGTTCATTCTGTTTTGTTTCAGGATGTCTTCTTTTAGGGATGAATCAATAGATAGGTGGCAGCGGAAGACACAGGTTACATCGGGAGCCGCTGCTATCAGAGGGAAACTTCGGGCTTTTAACAAGGTTTACTTGTCTTACTTGCTTAGTTAGGTGTTCAGCAAAAGGATTAACTGATTTCTGTGCTCCACCCCCTCCATTTTTTTTTTGATTTGGTGTAAGTAATTGCTCTGTCTACTGTAGAGTATTAGTGAGCAAGTGGCTACTTATATGAGAGATCCAAGTAAAATGATTAAGGGAATGCAGCAAAGCAGGTCCGCAGTTGGTGTTTTTGGCAGTGTGAGTTCGCAAACTTTTATAGCTTTTCCTCCACTCTTCTGTTTCTCATTTTAAGAGCAAATTTGAAGAAGATTAATACCATTGTTCATTAAATGATCTAATACTTCATGGAGAGTCGTGGCTTATTTAGTATCTCAAGCACTGATGACTTGACATTACTAACCTGCTAAGACCTCACTTAGCCTGCCTAGCTACAACTTTTTAAACACGAAAGAATGCTGCATCTTATGTGTCAAAATCTCCATGTGGATTTAAATCACATCTGATGGCGTATTACATTTTCATTTCTTATGCATGTATTTATGCTTGATTTATGTTGTGATTTTTGGGCAGGTCCTGGACTCCAATGGCTATATCAGGACAGAGGTATCTTTGTTTGTTTTATTATTGTTATGGACAAAATTCTTTTTCTAGAGGCCTAGTTCAACTCACAATATATTATAATTTTCTTCAATCAGCATGATATAGAACTCTACTCTGCCAAATTATATTAACCTACTTTATACGGATAAGAAGTGTGTCATAAAGAACCGTATCCCTAAAATTGAGAATCCCTGAAATATCTTAATGTTGCTTCAAACTCTTCGGAGGCAAGATTTCAGTAAACCCCTTCGACGATTGCAGGCAATTTAGAACTTACAGTTGTGATAACATTGAACTTCTGTTCTTCTATTTGTCCCTGAAAAGTTTCCTATCCCAAAAGGTCAAGATTGACTAAAGTGGAAAAGGAAAACTGAACTCAAGAATGTCTCCGGGCACTTTGCAGGAACAACAACCGCCCTAACAAGATTTTGCGACTAACAACATAACATTTGTTTTCAAAGAGACCATCCAACATATTTATGGTAACGATGTATGTGTTTTGTAACCAAACATTTGAACAAATTGACAGTTGAATTTACAAAATTATTAGATATTTCTTAAATTTTCTAGGGTTTAACACTTTACCTGTGCGTGCGTGTGTGTGTATTCTTGTACTTGGGCTACAAGTGTGGGTTATGGTCTTATCCAAAGGCTCAAAGTTGTAGATGGGATGGTAACAAGAATTACTCATCACAAATAATGGTCTAAAAACTCACTATTTGATATATCTGTGCATACATGCATATACATACATGAACACATACATATCTAGGCGCGTGCGCACGCACGCACACACACGTGTGTTTGTGTGTGTATATGTGTGTGTGTGAATATGTATATAGGGATGGTAACAAGAACCACTCATCAGAAATAAATGTTTAAGTCCAAAACGTCACATAGATGGAGTTTGTTTATAATTTTGTTGATATCCATAAAGGAGCAGTTGAAACCAAAGTTTCATATTTATGTGTATATATGTATATGCATGTGTGTATGTGTGTGTGTTTAGGGATGATAACAAGAACCACTCATCACAAATAAATGTTTGAAAACTCACGATTGGAGGGTTATGAAGAATGTGTTGGCACATAAAGATCATCAATTAAGGATTGTTTTTGTCATACCCTCTAGGGAATTCCCCTGTGTGTTTATTTAAAATTTCTTTTCTGAAAGAGGAGGAATGGTGTGTGTGCGGTAAGCCATTGCTTTGGTTGTAAGGAAGTGTGGATCTCCAAATGACTATTAAACTGTACCAAGGGGATAGGGCCTAGGGTTGGCTGTTAGTACTGAAGGTGAAGGGGAATGAAGCCTGTTGAGTGTTTTAGTTTCCTGTGGGGTTGTGACGGTCTAATTTTCGTCGGAGGAAGCAGAATCTGTTACGGTGTGCAAACAGGAGAACCCAGAAGTTATGAAGTGAAAGAGTGTGGGAAGCTATGCAATGTAACTCTTCTGGGCTGTGGGGTAATTTACATGCTGCTGCAGGCTAGATATGGGGTTACTTTTTCTGCTGGTGAGGACGTGCAATGTGTGGCACTGTTTTGGTGTGAGCACAACTGTTCCTTAGGTTGATCTTTAGGATTTTTAATTCTGGGTGAAGAATTGTCGTGAATCTGAATGATCTGTGTTAAGCTAACGCAAATTTTACTCACTTTGTAGTAACAACTGCTGACTTTCTCAGATTTAAATTGATTTTGCTGTCGTTGAGATATATTTGGTATGTGTTGTTGTTGTTTCTCAGATTTAAATTGAGGTCAGGGTAGAAAATTGGGAATTCGATACAATGCATGAACAAATGGAGTATTATGCTCTTTTGTCCACTTTCCAGGGGTTGAAAGGTTAATACATTTTTTGAGAAAATTTATCTTTTAAAGGGTGTATCTGAAGCATATTTAAAAGTTCTTGGAGGTCTAATCCACCTGCACCGTCTCCTCCTTGATTAAGCTATGGTTGAAGGCCTTCCTGACAATTTTCATGCCATGTTTCATTCGGAATATTATATCTATGGCCTAACGGTGTACATAAATCTCATCAGGGCACAAATGCAGATGATGATGCTGAGTTATTGGACGACCCCGATTTCTACCAGTATTTACTGAAGGAGTTTGTTGAGGGTATTGATCCATCATCATCGGGTTAGTTGTGTAATTTTTTTCCTCTTGGGTATTGGTTGCTTATGCCAAGAACCATTAAATCTACTGCCTTCCATTGCATTCATCAGATCTCCCTTGCTTCCTGTATGCATGAAAGCTTTACATGTAAAGTTTTGTTGGGGTTGCCTTTTTTAACCCTTCTTTACAGTATCCTCTGATAACTTTGTTAATTAACATCCCATCTAAAAGCTTAAGCTGTAAGGGAGAATTTATACATTCATAACTGTCAGTAATGTCAGTAATGGTAGACAGTAATTAATAATTATCTTCAGAAAGTCGAGGCAGCAGGATCTGAATCTGAACCTGGGATCTGATATCATGTTATCATTTCATCTGATAGCTTTAAGTTGTTAGGGAGAGGAATAATCTATACATTTATACTCTTAACAAATTTCGAATGAGTCGTTTAACTTATGCCTCAAAGATGTCTTCTGCAGTCCTTGCACTGTTTTCTCTAGTCAAAGTAGTCTGAGTAATAAGGATAGTTGTCTGGAGCATATATATCCTTCCTCGCGTGCAAAGTCCATGTGAATTCAAGGCGGCGTGATTTGCTTACAATTTGGAATAGCTTGGAGTTTCCGAGTGTGAAGCTGCTCGAACATTGTTGTCTATCATCGTGTCCACCAAAGATGAGAGAATCTTTTGGTTATCTTTGTAACCGATGATAAATGGTAAATTTTCCCAGTTATCTGCTCGCAAAGAACGTCGTCTAGTCGTGATGGCTGGCCTTGACTCGTTTTGTTCAAGACTCAGCTGTTGTCTTAGTCATTTTTCGACACTCAAGACTTGATTTTACTCTTTACGGATGCGCTAATAGAATGTTTTGTAATTAGTCGTCCGTTCAATGTTCTCCTCTCTTTATCCTTTTTAATGATTCTTATGGATTGTGGTGTGCTCCGCTTTGATGAAAGGTTCACTTTCTGCGGTTTGTGTTTGTTTCGACCTATGTGCTCCTGTGCCCTTTTTTTGCTTTTAACACCCATGTATATTCATTTATATGTAATTCAATGTCAAATCATAAACTATATGCAAGTCAATCTGATTTACATTTTTCACTTGAAACAGAGATGGCGTTTTATGCCCACAAAAGATCGAAACCAAAAAAAAGGAAACTTGTTGACAGGCGTGCATCAAAAAGCCGGAAGATCAGGTATACAATTTGCTACCGGATACAATATAGGCAAAGTGCACTGAAGCTCTTAAATTGTTCAATATGACTTCTATTTTCTTGTCTTTCTTGATGAGTATATGTCTGTTTGAGTATGAAGTTCAAACTAATTATGGCTTGGCCCTTGAACTTAGTGGAGTTTGTACTCCATCCTTCCTTCAAAACGTCCCTGTTAATCACACACGCCTACCCATACGAGAAAAATGTCACGTGTGCCCGAGGCTATTCACATTGATTGCCTCTATTTTTTTCCCACTCTCACATTTTCTGAGGTTTATTCATCACTTTTTAAAACCTTTTCTGTGGGTGGTAAGAGTCAAGATGTGTTGTAGAATGGCTCCCTGAACACTTAGCAAAAAGAAGCCCATAATGCATTCACGTAGAGCGGACATGGGCAATTAGACAGAAGTGCTATAAGATCTTTTTGATAGCATCGAAGAATTACATTTAAAAGACCAGAACTTATAGCCATGAGAAGCTCAAGGCCCTCCAAGTACATTTCTTAGTTTCCAGTTAATTTGCATTCAGAATGAATAAAAATCAAATTGAAGTAAGAAGTTTTAGCAAATTTGCTGCTGTTGTCTTTGCAGATACAATGTACATGAAAAGATAGTGAATTTTATGGCGCCTCAGCCCATGGACCTTCCTCCAATCGCCCCCAAGTTGTTTGAGAACTTATTTGGTCGCAAGCCGCAGACCCCAGCCACCGCTGCCTAGACACTGCAGCAAGCGCATTGGCAGTAAAATATTGCAACTGAGGTTGTACCCGGGGGGACGGTGGGAGGGGGCTGGAGAGATGCTGGGTGGTACCTTTTTCTTCTAACGGACCTTTGTGTTACAACTGTTGTAAAGGTGTGGCATGTACCAATGTCATGTTCTGCCATATATGTGCCACATTCATACCAAAAATAGAATAGAAATTTGAGGTCCATTCTATTTTGTGTAAAACGAGGACTTGTTTGTGCTGTCCTCATTAGGATGACGTCAAATATGGTTTAGTGATTATTCGGCATTTTTCTAGTTGTCATTGCTTTTTTTCCCCTTTGGAAGAGAATTGTTATTGCTGTTTAAAATTGCGTCCCGAAAGTAAAAGTGAGGTTATTGTCTTCGTTTTATTTACCTAAGCAGGTAATTCTCTGCACTCAAAATGTACCGTCCATTAATGCTGTAAACGAGACGAACAAGCCGTGTTCATTTAACTTTAGCGAATGAGCCAAGCTTGTTCGTTTATTTAAACGAACATATTTAATTGTTCAAGCTTGGTTCGTTTAACTCACGAACAACATTAACGAGTCAAATACCTTAAACGAACGGTGTCATTTACCGAGTTCGAACAGAAAAAAGGTGTTCAAGCTCTGTTCATTAACCTTTTATCCGAGCTGAGCTTGAGCTCGAGTTTGAGCCAAACGAGCCGAACAATCGAACGGTTTGGTTCATTTAACCCTATCTGTTATCTTAGTAAATCTCATAGTTTGTATGAAGGGTTTGAATCCTATTATTGCGTGCAACTAAAAAAAATTCTATCAAAAAACAGAAAAATTCAGGAACACTTTAATCATTTTATTTGAAAAGTATATTTTATTGATTTGGTAATTTGGATTGGTCTAATGGTAAAATCTATTACACTTTGTGATGAAAATCAGAGTTCGGATACCATCAGTCTGTATACATACGATAAAGTTTTTACGAAAAACATTTAGATTCACGGTTGAGTAATCACATAGTCTTGAGTTCTATTCTTTTATCTAGAAAAAAAACATTTTATTAATTATGAATTTAAGAATATCAATACCTATAAAATAAGAGTTTTTTCTTGACAAAAATTAAAGAAGAGTTTTTTTTTAACAACAATTTTAGGCTTACAGACGAAATTTTCTACTAATACTCCTAACAAGTAGGGACTTCTTCCCCTACTATATTATCCGCAAGGTCAAACTTTTCTCCTTCACATCTCCGCGACTCCTTTCTCTAATATCTCTGTTTCCTTCTGTAACAAAAATGTCTAACGTTCAACAAAGCTATGCAAGAGTCGATCCGGCTCTTCCGCCTCCTTCCGCCGCAGTTCCGGCTGCGGTTACTGCTACGGCTTCTGTCTCCGTTCCGGATTATACTTCGTCTGCTGCATATGCGGTGGTTGCCGAAGATCCAACTAGGTCGAACACATTAAAACGCGGTCGCGAAGACAGCGAGGCGGACGCGGTCGGCACTTACACTGACGCTCCTGCTCCCAAGCGGCGTGTCAAGGTCGAATTCGATGTTCTGTTCCGTATTGTGGTGCAGTCCAGGCAGATTGGGAAGGTTATTGGGAGAGTAGGGCATAGGATTCAGAAGATTCGTGAAGAAACGAAAGCGAATATTAAAATTGCTGATGCCGTATCCGTGAGAATCTTTGACATCGTCATTATTATTTGAGTTTCTTCTGTAGTTGTGCCTTCTGTGGATTAGAGAATGATCTGAATCTCTCGATTATTATATCCTTTAGGCGAAGCGGAGGAAATAAGAGAGCTGATAATCTGCAATGCTGCTTACTTTCTGAAAGTTTTGACTTCTTCTTTTTTAAAAAAAATATTATTTTCATGCTTACATATTGTATAGTCTAATTGAGATTTCTTCGGCAATCTTATTACTGTGCCTTGCTTGACATGTTGATACGCCATCATTAACCGTTGCTTTGGTTGCTTTTCATTTGAGATTAGTTGGCTAAAGTTAAGTGTCTATGATGACTAAAAGACTATTTCCTCAACTTCTTATTAATTCCTTATGGATGATACTGTATGAGAATATGACTGTTAAAGAACTAACTGTACGCATACTAGTGATGCACTTTTAGATTGTTTTAATAAATATTCACTGAAATTTTACATGCATATACTCTACAAGGAGAACCGTTGAGACGCTAGATCTCAACATAGAAAGAAGATTTCATTGTCATTTGATTCATTTCACTATTTTGGGTTTTGTCTTATTGATTTACATGGTGCTGTTTGGTAATTTCTCTTGCTTTGTGAGCTAGATTGGAGCATCATGCTACAGTATTTTGTTTTTTTAAATTTATTCTTAATTATAAACTCTTTGTGACTTTAACAGAGACATGAAGAGCGAGTCGTCATTATCAGTTCTAAAGACAGTGATAACATTTTCTGTGACGCTGAGATGGCCCTCCATCATATTGTCAGTTTGCTTCTTAAGGTGATGTCAATTTACTTCCATGTATTAGTGTGTTGTGCATATCAATTTATTGGACCATAAAGGATTGGATATGTGACATGAAGGTTTGGACCATCTTACCATATTATTGTGCAAACTCATCATGATCTTTTTGTAATGTGTGCGGAACTTTCTCTGTCCTTGTGTATGGCCTACAATTCTTGTCATTAAATCTGTCTTCTGGCCTTGGACGCGATGGATAGGAATTCTGGTTTCTTCAATTGCTTCAATGATTAACGTAATTGGAGGCCCCTCATGAAAAGTTACGTTGTCTGTCAAAAGTATAAACGTATTGCAATAAGATGTAGGCACCCTAATATATGCATGCTGTGGTTTAGTTCCATTGATGCTTTCGTTCTATGTTGGATTGTTGGGCTTATATCTGATAGAACCTGCAAAATAGATACATAGTGTCTTCAGTTTTGGAGTTCATATGTTGATAAGCATGTTGCTTTCCATCAAGACTAATGTTAATGTCTCTGGTCAGCCGTAGTGCTGGTCTAATTTACTCCGATTAATGTCACAACTTAGTGGCTTATAATTTTTTGTATGCACGGTAACTTTTTCCTTTTAACAGTACAGCACCTAAGGATTGGGAACTTGTGTGGATAATATATGTAATGATACCTAACGAGATGCCTAAATATCTTATGGTTCCTGCGTATATACTCTTAATTTAAGACTTTACAACAAGGGAATGATAGTCAGGAACTCACAAGCAGAAGCATTTCCTTCTCCTCCCTCCCTCTCCATTTCCTTTCCCGTCCCTCGCCCTCCTTTGTTTTCTCCTTCTCTCTTGACAATGGCTTGCTGATGGTTCAGATCTGAGGTATCTGCTGGCTTACTCTCAGGTATGCTCTTGTACTCCTTCCATCCTCCCACCTGATCCTGTTCCTATCCCACTTGTGACTCCATAGTGTCGTTTTTGTCCCTCCCCTTCCCGGTAACTCATTGGCCATCTTTCACGTATGCTTTTTCCGTTCCCCCTTCCCTCTCTCCTAGCATCCCTTCCCCCTTTCCCCTTCCCCCTTCCCACTTTCCCAACTTCCCTTCCCCCTTCCCCTCCCCCTTTCCTTACCTCGAGATATCCTGCATTATTTCCACCCTTGACCCCTCGTACTATGTGTTTCTTCCCCATTCCTCCCTTTCTCTTTTTCTCTGACTTCACCTCTGTGGTCGTTCAGATAAGGAGTTTGCCACTGGAACTCGCAGGTATGCTCTCCTTCTCTTTCCCTCGTTGCCTTTGCCCCTCCTTTTTTTTTTGGAAAAAGAAAACGAAGAAGTTAGATATAGCATGGTATTCTCCTTCCCTTGACCCCTGGTGAAGTTGTTTTCGTGCTTCCCTAGCACCCTTGTTCCCTTCCCTTTTTATGGAAATGTAAGGGGCTGTGAGTTTATTGCTTTATATTATTTTATTTGCTCAGTTGTGGTTTCCGTAGTGTGCTGCGTAAACGGAGTGTTCTGACGTGTGTTGATATGATTTTGCTAGTTCATTATTATTGTTATTATTATTATTATTATTATTATTATTATTGTTATGAAAAATTATCTGCTTCAGTTAATGGTTTGAAATATGCATTTGGGCTTTTATCAAAGATTATTTATTTAAAAAATCAAGACAGCGTTTGTCACGTCGCTTCTCTTTGATCTTTTTGAGCACTGGTTGGGTTGGAGAAAGTAAAGAAGATGAAGGATGAGGTTATTGGCTTGGCAATTTGTCACCCACAGGCCACAGCTGTAGCAATAGACATCATTACTGTCATAGTCATGATGGCGTGACTGTTTGCTTTGGTTAATGCAAGAGTTGTATAAAAAAGCTCCCAGGATCCCGATGAAAATTAAAAAGGACCATTGATGCATGGCATTATCCAAGTCTGCCCACTTAAAATCTTTACTTTATTCAACTATGACCTGCCACCATATTTGCAAGTATACTTAAGGGGTTTATTACTGTTTCTACGATAAAGAGTTCACTCCAGTTCAAAAAAAATCTTCTGGAATAAGAACAACTAAAAAGGTTTCTACAACAAAGAGCTCACTCCAGAATAGCTGCTTAGATCGTTTTGGAATGACAGTGAGTGTAGCTAGTATCTCTATGTAAGCCTACAAGGCTCCTTTTTTCTCTAGAAAGATCTGCTTGCTAGTCTCTCTGTGCAAATTCACTGCGTATCTATAAAATTTATCTTAAAAAGAAAAGCTGCAATCTATTTGAGCAGTTTCTGTTCTATATTGAGAACAATTTAGTACCTGCTTTTGTTTTGTCTATGGTTAATTTCATATTTTACGGCTTCTTATTGGGACAATTCATTTCAAGATGCGTTGACGTGGAATTTACATGTGTTCTAGCCGGATGAAGGTGATGCTGAGGCACAGAAAATTGGTGCTGAACATGTTGTTGCGAATACAGTTAGGATGTTGATTGTTGGTTCTCAGGCAGGTGGTTTAATTGGAGTCAATGGTCAGAATATTGAGAAGTTGAGGATCTCATCTGGAGCGACTATCACGGTGCTTGCTCAAAATCAGCTGCCATTGTGTGCTTCAGCTCATGAGTCTGATCGAGTAGTCCAGGTGAGAACTAGTTTTGTGAATTAGACTTCGAAATTCGATAGAATGCTCATTGATTTTCTTTGCTTATTGAAGTTCTATTTATGAATTATGTCCTTTAAAGGAAATGATGACTATGAGATGATTTTCATATCGGAATCGAATCTGGTCCTTTGCTTTTGACATTTTTAACTTCATGTTTGGATTGGCGGGCCCATTAGAGGATAGTTACTAAGAATTAAAATCGGAGTTCATTGCGGAACAGCGGAAAAAAGAGGTCTATAAAGAGTGAATTTTATAATATTCTTCCTTTTGCTTTTCTCTCTACCAATCCAAAGAGGATAATTAATTGTACGTACTCTTTTGTTGGTAGTTTATGTTGCATATGTACTTATTGCAGTTATTTAAGCCTTAAAAAAAATTCAGATTTCAGGAGATGTAGCTGGTGTTCTTAGGGCTGTTGTGGAGATTGGTTGTCAACTAAGGTTGGTATACTTTTTGATGCTCATAATCCAATTTTCATATTTTATTGGCATTCCTGATTGGTAATTTGGGCAGGGATAACCCACCTAAACAAGTACTTTCCATCAATCCTTCCAATAATATTGGTATAAAGCGACAGCATCACCAATATGTGGACCCGAGTTCAGGTTGTGTAACCTTTTCTATTTTGTCACACTCAATTTTCAAACTGAGAGCTGCCTACTGTTGGTGCTGTGTGTAACATGATCCTTTTAATTGACCAATCTTGCAGCTGAATATGTTAATCTGGAGGTAATGGTTCCTGAATCACTGGTGGGCGGCTTGATTGGAAGGTGTGGCTCAAACATTTCAAGGATTAGAACTGAGTCAGGGGCAACTATCAAGGTAGGCACATTTTCTACTTTTCGGATGCTGTGTTTCCTGTAAATGATACTTCATTTTCATCGCGGTCGCACGTATGTTCTTATTTCTAAGGTAAGGTAATCTATGCGGAAGTTGTTGTCCTGAATTGGACGGAGAAAAGTAAAATAAAAAATTGGGCTTTATGTGCAGTATGTTTCCGACCTGCGATTTCTACTGTTGTAAAGTTACTGATTCTTTAGATTTTTGTTTATTTGTTATCATCTTTCATCCTGGCCTTCAAAGGCATGATTTGAAAATATAACTTCACCTTTCGTATTTTGTGCCTTTTCAGGTTTATGGTGCGAAAGGCGAACAATCTCAGCGGCAAATCCATTTAGGTGGCAATGCTCAACAGGTTGAATTTTCCTATTTGTTCAATATGTATGTTCTTAAAGTGTCTAAGTCCAATATGTTCCTTTTAACACAAAAAAAAAAAAAAAGAGTTAAAGGAAATAATTTTTCATTTGATTGTTTATGTGATTATCAAGTATGAATAAATGTTGGTGAAAAAGTTTCCTTTGGTAGTTGCTGGTGGCCTGTTATTCATGTTTTTTTGGGACCTTTGATGGAATCGATAAAGGCTCTCATTTGAGTCTTCAAATTTCCTTGGGAATCACTTGTTGTCATTCAATGAAGTTCTTTACATTTTGTGAATGGTGCTGCTTTGACCACATTTAGTGCGACAACTTTGTCAAGTTCAGTGGTTTATTGTAGCACTATTTAAGTGTGCAGAGTGATTAATACGATTTGGTGAGCTGTTTGGATTGCTCATAATCATCTAAAAGATTAGGAGTGTGGTTTTCCATGTTTTAGATAAGTCGCAGTTTGTATATAGATATGTTTATGTGTGTGTGAGACTCCCAAAATTTGAAATTGTAACTATTTATGGTGACCACATGGAATTCCTTGAAGATTGTATAAAACAAAGAGAACACGTTTATGGGACTCATGGCACAATCTTAGTGCAACTACTGCTGCAAGTGCTCTTAGTTTGAGTATTCCGACAGGAAATAGCACCACCTTCAGTAATAATGCAAGTTCTTGTATATCATGGTTTTTCAGAGGAGATCAGAAATTTGGTAGATTTAGCATGCCAAATCTGATTGGATGCCATATTTCGGAACTATACTGCCAGTTCATGGTTTGCTGCTTAATTAACTATTCTTGATTGGTTATTTTAGAATCTCTCACTCACCTCCTTCCTGTACAGGTTAGCCTAGCAAAGCTGAGGATTGATGAGTATGTATATTCCCAGCTGATGCAACAAGCTGGTGCTCAACCGTCCATGTATGTTTCTTCTGTTTCATGTCTCTGAGTTTTGCAGTTAGGAAAATTTTGTCATTTTTTTGTGATTGAATTTTCTGTGGTTTTCTCCTTCCCCTTACTAGGTTTGGCCTACATTTAGAGTTCTGTTTTGGATCAAGTCATTAGTTACTGCAGTGATGGTTTCCTGTTTATTGCAGACCCGCTGTGTCAAATACTGTCTATCAAGCAAATCCATTAATGCAAGGATACGCCCACTGCAATGCTCTCTACGCGAGCAGGTTATGTTCCTATGTTTCTGTTAGTTAATGTTTTTTCACGTATTTCTATTTTCGTTTGCTTGTATCCTTTTGAAGAGCTTGGAGATTTGTCTTTCCACAAGTTGTCTGGCTTAGTTGTAGGAGTGCCCTTGATGTCAAGGGATGTACGTCTACAATCTAACATTTTCTAATGTTCAAAATAAAGGGAGTTTTTTCAGGGGTGTCGTCCTGGTTTTAGCAGAGCCAGCTGTAGTTTGAAATCAAGGGAACAAGTTATACCTCTTTATCTTCAATGTTTTCCGCCGCCCTTTGTTCTTGTGTGGACATATTCTTTCTTTCTTTTTTCCCGTTAATCGTCCTTTTGTGGGTTGGTTTTGGTGAGTGTGTGTTAATGTTCAATAAGATTATCAGTGAGGCAACAGAGGAAATTATTGACCTTTTGGGCCTTTTTTGCTTCTGAAATAGCATGAACCTAACTAAACCTGCTAAGAATCTTTGCAGTAATATTGCTGGTGCAATGATGGTACCTCAGCCTCAAGCGTACACGACCACCACTACAAACCAAGCTGCCATGTATTATGGACAGACTTACCAGGCTCCACCTATGTAGTCGGCTGAAAGGTTTTGATTTCCTCTCCCTTCAGCAGTGTGCAAACCATGTCCCTGTCGTAGCATGATTTCTCTCTTAATAGATTTGCTCATAGTATTTGCGAGGAGATTGATATGCCTCGACTTTGTACCCAGGGGGTTCTTTAGTATTGTAGTTTTTTTTTTTTTAGTCTGTTTTCATGTGTTATTCTTAGTTAGTGTTTTCTGTCTTCTCTACCATTGTAAAATATTATTTGTAGTTCCAGTATCAATTTAATATATCCAAAATACTTAATCAGAGTGATTTAGTTTCTCGCTGCAGTGATTTTTGATGTAGATGTATAGTTATGTTCGCTTTTCAATTTCATTCCGATCAGATAGGTTGTGTAGTTAGTCTTGAGAGGATGTTGTGAACATTTGGAAGACAGGAATTGGGTGCGACTGCAGGTATTTGCATTCATAGTGTACAAGCCGTAAAGTATGCAATATGGTGGTGAGATATTCGTTTTGAAAATATGTTCTAAATTGCTAATTTAATTTCCTTTTCTTTCACCATATAATTTCAATCTTTATTATCTATTTTTTTTGAAATATATGATAGATGATGTGGTGTGATGGCTCTTTTCCTTTAAGGCAAATGTGTTTGTAGTACTGGAGCAAGTGTACATTAGTACAAATCCCTACCCAATCTAGGAGATTGACAGTGGATATACAATGCATCCAAATTTCGGTAGAGAGCTTGTAATTTTCATAATCTTGTTCATTTCCTCTTTGATTATATACATCAGTTTGATTGATTGGTTGTTTTTGTAACAAAATTTCATTTGTATGGATGCTTGTCATATATCAAATATTATGCTGAATATTGACTAGTGTTAATACTCATCATAATATTTGATACTGGATAAGTACAGAAGTAGACATGGTAGACCTGATAATGAAGTTGATTACAGGAAGATCGGAGAATTAATCAAGAAAATTTGTGGAGCTGGTGGCTGAGATATTCGCGCCTGGCGAGAAGGAAAAGCCAATCTCAGAACTCACTGGTCTTGTGGAAAAAAAAAACGTTTTTGTTGTTTTTCTCATGAATGTGATATTCACTCAAAACACTGATAGTTTAGTTGAATATTGACCTTCCCGTGGTGTCCAAATATGCAGACCATTATAACCAGTAGGCATACAAAACTTTAGAATCAAAAAGAAAAATCTTTCTACAGAGACCATTAACAATAGATTTTGATATCGTTAAGAAATATTGGATGTGTTGGATCTTTTCTGTTATTTCAAAAAGAGAGAGAGAGACCGCTGTCCTCAAATTCTAAATACAGAAACTACTCTCTAATCTTCTACCAGAATGTCCACTACTTGGTCTGCTGGATCATTAGGAACTTGAGTTTCAAGACCCATGTTTGGTAGAGTATCAACAACTGCATGTTGCTAGTATTCCTCGTGTCGAAAAAATAACATTAGTTACTCACATTCATATCCCAATGTACCAGGTATTTAAACATAGAAACAGAAAAATGGAACCAGTGAGTGAAAAAGAATCTAAAAGATCATTATGCAACGAAATCTCTTTCCAGTTGCCACAAACTTTGAGCAGCATACCAAAACCATTTTTTAACATTCTACCTGCCTCAAATTTTCGATTCTGGGTGGTGCAGAATATTTGATCACTGTCAGATAAATTTAACTATCAGAGATAGAGCATTGCTACCGCCGCCTTAAAGGTCTCCCAACCTACCCACCATCAATCTACAAGCTCTTCACACGGATATCATTTGGTAAAACTGAACCAAGTTGAACGTTAATAAGCTTCCCAAATGTTGCATGAAGATTCAAAGAAGAGGATCATATAATGATCAACATATCATAGACATTATGCAGCAGTCAAGGACGCAATCCCTTCACTTTCTCTTCACTGCATTAACTAGGACGTTATACTTTCACTCCTGTTTCCACTAACGTAGCTATATTGAGACTTCGAACCTGTAAGTAAGCAACTCACTCATCCCGATTTTCAGGTCAACCAAAACTTGGGGGCAACTTTTTCGGGATCCACAGCACTGCCTTGGCTTGCAAGCTTCTGGATGCGTGAAGAGAATTCCTCAGCCTGAAGGCACACGAGTTAGCAAATTTGCAGGAATACCCAGATCAAAATTTAACATTATTCCATGTCTATCTAACCGATAATTATCAAAGAGCAATTTTGCAGTAAGGTTCCATTCAATAAACTGAAGTGACTACATCATTGATTAGCAACTCTTTTTAAAGACATGCAAGATAAATAAATCACACCTTTTTTAACACACGCGGAAAGAGAGAAGGGGGGGGGGGGTATTTGAACCCTAATAATATGAAGAAAGCCCAATGACCTTTACAGCTAAGCCCAAATCGGATCCCTAATTTAGATAACTAAATAGAAAACTAAGTCAAGAAGTAACATCACGAGTTATATCCTCATTAGACAAGTGCAACGGAGACTCCCCACTCAAAAAATTCCCTCCAATGTCCAATGCCTACATATCAATGAAGCAGATTTTTTTCTAGTAGAGAACAAAATGCACTTTATGTTAAAGCTAGCTACATTGTCGACTGAAGAACGAGCACCAGCGAGCAGGTGCAAAAGCTGGGTTCATAAGGCATCTAAATTTTTAAAGTTGGGTTTATAAGGCATCTAAATTTTGAAGATACATGAGCACAAGTCGCACATACGTAAATTCGACTCAACCACAAACTGGACAAACAAGTGACATAAAAGCATTTAAATAAGGACAAGCAATATCACAAGTGAATGGAGACAGCTAGAAAGCTATATTACGTTAGTCTTTAGCTCATTTTGACAGACAAAACAAAAACCTAATAAAATTCTAGCACCAAGAAATCAGACATGTTCTAATTACTGTATAGAAGAACAGGAACAGCTTTTATAGGAAACGAATAGTGATTCTAAATCAGTCAATTACAGTTCCAAGGAAGAGAAACCAAAATTTATCTATGAAACAAAATGGTTTAATGACAGTTCACTAAACCTTTCCATCACGTCAGGAAATAAAAATAATCACAAAAGCTATAATATCCAAGCACTTGTAAAACGCTTAAGCCACACTTGGGCTTATATATAAGATACACGTTACATACACAAGATCCACAAGAATGTTCAAGAAATTTCTTTAAAACAAAGGAAGAGGGGAAAGAGGGGGGGGGGGGTGTTTGACTGTTGTATGTAAACCACATACCTTTTCATCTATCCACATCAATGAACTCAGTTGATTGTTTAAAATTCTAACAACAACATCCAAGGGATTCATTGCATCAGTTCCCTCAAATTCACCTCCCTAGATAAAGCCAAATGTTAGTCAAATCAAAATGTCCGACAAAAACCACAAAATTGGGTTGCCAAAGGGAGCACAGACCTGGTTGCTGTTAAGGGTATTAATAATAGTTTTTATCTGATCTTTCATATGTTCCAATTCTCGCTCAACAAATTCAGCTTGCTCATACCTGAAGAAAAAGTGAAGAGAAGCATAAGATCCAAGTGCCAATTCTTAGTCATTCCTTAGGCCACCTATCCATGAGGGTGCATTGCATGCCTAAACAATTAAGCTTCTGAAAGTTACTGCTAAAACCATAATTAGTTTGTCACCGAGAATGTTGTCTTTTACTCAAACCACCTTCTTTACGTTCTCCTGGTACATCAAGAAGTTCCAGAAAACAATGTGCATGGGATGAATTTGCTTAGTTAAAAACGTTTCCAGAGACGGAAAAGAATTTCATTTCAATACTCCAGTTAGCATAATATAATTGAAGAGAATTCCAACTAATTTTAGAGAAAAAAATAAAAAGAAAAAAAATGTTTCTCGCAGCCCAAACAACTAAAACATTAGGAAATCACCATGATTCTACAATTTTAAACATCAACCATTCAACCTAAGAAACCACTTCATTTGGTTGACCTTTACTAGTATCTCCAACCCCACATTTTTATAATCCTCACTTCCATCCCTCTACTGACAAAATATAGAGTGGAAAGAGCACATGCACCACCTGAGAAGAAAAGAAACCCCCAGCCATTTTATGGCCATAAGTTCTATCCCGTAAGACCACCTCCTGCTATTCTCAAACATCCAAACACAATCATTTTGGCTAGCATTTTAGACTTCTAGTTAAAGCTAAGAGTCTCCTTCCGACGGTGACGGATTCTAAATAGCCCAAGAATTTTCCTACTCACTCAAACGACGTCCAAGTCTTTTCCTTACTAGGTGGACCCAGATATATGGATATTTTGTATCCACTTCGCTTTTCATTTTTCTTTTTTTTTTTTATGTTACTTTCAAAAAATATATCCTAAACCATATCCTTCTTGTCTCTTACATCACCTAATAAATGCATTTAAAATACGCATCTTCAAATTCTCATATCATCTCAACCCTACCTCGTTCTATGCACCTAAAACTCTCTGTTCAACCTTATGCCCGCTACATGAGATCAGCCACATGAATCACACACCTCCACCGTGATCTATCGACAACCATATCCTCTCTAATTGTCATGTAAGTCATATCCTTGAGCAGATTTATACTTAAAAATTAATTGTCTCAGTAAATGTTAACACGAAGAGAGTTCAACTGGAACTTACATTGCATCCCTTGTGGATGCAGCTTCATCATCAAGAAGCAATCCTTTCTCATTTTTGTATATCCTCTCAGCTTCTTCTTCCATGCTCTGTAAAGCCTTGTCAACCTTATGAGCATAAGGAGAATTTTGATTAAACAGTGTACATTTGAAGCTAGTAGCAACAATGCTTGACAATAGAAATTTTTTCCTTTCCTTCATGTGAATAACAAGACCAAAGGTAGAAAAGCTAGATTCTCAATAAGGACACACGATGCTACCAAGCTGTCTCTCAAGTCTGCTAATGCAAAATTAAGCTAAAGGCAAGACGGGTATATATAATAAAACATTTGAGCAATTTCTAGCATATTTACGTAAGGCACAAGGCTAAAAGGATAAACTATAGGCTAAAATGCATTAAATCATCAACCAAACGCTGAAGGCCACAACAGAGAACAACTATCTCATTAAGCTATACAGAGTAATTTGAGTCCATTTGCCCTCAAAGCCTTTACTACAAATGAAACGTTTCGACACTGTTCAGGACAAGGTAAAACAATAACTCAACCAATTCAGTCAGAATTCACCTATTATTTGTTCTTGCTGTTTTTATTGCTTTGCTTTTTGAGGTTGTTCAATGTGACACTCTGATTCCACATGAAGATCTCCAAATTGCATAAGTTTGTCTCGTAAATTACCTCGTTAACTTACTACTAATGTTAGTATACTTCAAAAAGGTATGCCGATATTAAGAAAAAATACAGGAAAAATGGTGTTTCGCAAGACTGCAGTAATATACTGTGTAATGGAACACATTTAGTGTGCCAACTATTAGTATATATCTCTGAAATGCAAGAAAAATGCTAGAACTTTATTTTTAGTAAATACAAATAGCAAAAAAGTCAAAGGCAAGCCTTGATACAGAAGGAAAAAATGCAACAAACTTCAATTTGTCAGTGCGAGTGTTTAAAGATTCAAATAACCATTTAAACTCATGAGGCCAAACTAACTGCAATTTGTATGGATAAATGAAAAAAGTGACGCACACTAATCCCAAAAGAAGTACAGCATTGGTGGGGAGCATGGAACTATTGCGCCAAGCAAAAGGGAGTTAATACCTCTTCCTGATGCGTCTCAATGAGCTCTAGATGTCGCTCCAATGTAGCTTGTGTTTCCACCACTTTCGCAACCTCAGTCTAATGAAAATTGAAGCACAAAAATTCAGCGAAGCCGCCCAATAAGAAACATAGGCCAACGCTTATGCAGCATAACAAGGAAGGAGGTTTGAGGGGCAGCAGGAATCATCACAGAATATGAGCACATCATGAGGATAATGCATCGCTGTCAATTAAGCTAGGAATTTAACATGAGAATTTCCAGGAAAGAAAAGAGATTGCCACCTCAAGCTTAAGAAGAATGTCGCGATTCCGCAAGATTCTCTTGTCCCACTCATCAATTGCATTAGCCTGCTTCTGAAACTTCCGAGTACGCTCCTGGAGCTCAGCATTCCAATCCTTGATGATCTACAAAATGCCATGCAAATAAATCAGCCTAATAGATGGAAGAACAAAGAAAATGCAAGCAATCAGCAAAGTAGAAGACCCGACAAAAGACCTATGCCAAATAAATATTAAGCACTTCACGTTTGCGCAATATCCCCAAGTCCTGAATATGCAGAGGAATTAAAAACACATCTACTTCAATGGCAAAACTGCAAACACAAGAATATGTACAAAAGTTTCATAATTAGCTCCCTTGTTTTACCAAATATTAACAGATGCAATAACATCACTAAATAAAGTTAGAAGCATATAGGATAATGTAGAAAATAAGGGTTTAACTGTCTTTACATTAGTCTAATTGTACATAGCTTAATGTAAACTGTAGAATTAGAAATAGAGCCGTTGGGCTCCACTGTTATAGCCGTTATCACCGGACAGTATATATGTTGCTACTTTGGCAACACTGAAGTTATGTTCTGAGGTTTAATCAGAATAGAATGTAACAACCTTTTGTAAAGTATCTCTCTCTGTAAGAATTACATGTACATTATTTGTCTGAGTAAATAATATATCTGAGATTTGTGTTTCAAACACCTCTTCAATAAATTCTTTATGATATCAGAGAAAGGGCTCTAGCTTGAGAAAGCAATCTGGTTTGATTCAGAGAAGTCAAATACGTTCTGGATTTTTTCTGCTTTTGCAACGAAGAAGAGCAAGTTGAAGAAGAAGGTGTTTTTCACTAAAGAAACAGAGGAGAACGACGAAGTGGAAATCGTACAAGTGTACATGTAAAAGTTGTATGTACACATACTCCCAAATCTGGTTTTAGATTTTTTGTTTAAGGAAAAAAGAAAAGGGGAAGATCCGGAACACGCTATCCCAGTTTTTTTTTCTCTTTTACATGCAAAGTGGGACACTTGTCAATTAGCGGGCAAAAGCAAGTACCAGCTGATATAAAGTGACAAGACACCTGTTAATCATCCCCACTTAAATTCATCTGAAATTTCGAACCACATTTAAATTTCTCTGAAATTTCGGAGCAATTTTCTCTCTCTCGTTTCCAATGCCCAAATTCATCTGAAATTTAGGGAAATTTCACTCAAATTTCACCAACCTTCCTCATTGTTTCTTACGCCCAGACATCATACTTTTACATTCCATCTCCTTTTAGACATTTTTTCTCTTCCATCGTAGTTTTTACCTTCATCTCCTTCTTTCTTCCTCCAAAATCCCAGACTTGTTCAGCTGTGTTTTTTCTTCCTGCATGATGGCTGAACAAAGCGAAGTCACTTCTAATCCTAATCAGGAAAAACCCACGCCATCTCCTTTGTTGGATACTGCTCCTATCAATATTCTTAAACTTAATGGAAACAATTACCTTGCATGGAGCCGAGCTATCGAGCTTTTCATTACTGGCAAAGGAAAGAAGGACTATCTGACAGGGAAAGTGGCCATACCTACTGAGAGTGACGCAAAGTTCTCAGCTTGGGAAGCTGAGAACTCAATGTTGATGTCCTGGATTCTGGGTTCTATGAACCCAGATATCAGCGAAACATTTATGCTGTATAATACTGTTGAGGAAATATGGAAGGCTACTAAGGAGATGTATTCAAAAAGAGATAACATAGCTGAACTGCATGAGCTCAAAGCCCAACTGAAGGAAATCAAACAGGGAGATCAGACTGTAGCAAAATATTATGGTAGTATTTCACATATTTGGCAACAGATTGATTCCTTTGAGGTATATAGGTGGAGTAGTCCTTCAGATGAACAAATATATAAGGGTATTAAGGAAACTGAGAGAATCTTTAGCTTTCTTGCTGGTTTACATAAAGACCTTGATGCAGTTAGGGGTCGAATCTTAGGGACCAAGCCCCTTCCAACCATGAATGCTACATTTTCTCAAGTTAGACAAGAAGAAAGCCGAATTAAAGTAATGATGGGACCTAATCTTGCAGTTGCAGCTGACTCTTCTACCTTGAAAGCTGAAACTAAGAGTGATGCTAAATCTGAGTCTGACACTATATCCACTCAATCCACAGGCATGGTTGCAAAGAGAAATGGTGGGGGTTTTCCTAACAAAAAATTTTGTAAGTTTTGTCAGCGTCCTGGTCACCTGTATGAAGAATGTTACAGGAGACCAGGGTCAAATATCAAACCACCATTTAGAAATAATCAGTTCAGGAATACAAACCAATCCTGGAGGACAGAGACCAATGTATCCAAGGCTGACTCCCAGGGCTCTTGGAGGAATTTTAGAGGGAATATGGCCAATATAGGACAGGGGAACAACAATCATGCAACTCAAGGAGAAGATGCTGGTCAAAAGTTGTCCTCTGATCAGATTAGTGCGCTAGTCAAACTACTCAACCATCAGCTGAATGAGGAGAATATGTCTCAGATTAGAGCCACAGTTGCAAGCACATGCGTGAATGGTAAGGGTTGTCTCTGGATCATTGATTCTGGAGCAACCGATCATATGACTAACAATAAGTCTCTGTTTGATGAGTATGAACTATTTGTGTGTCCAAAAAGGGTGAAAATTGCTAATGGAGTAGGTCTACAGATAACTGGTAAAGGCAGTATATATTTGTCTGAGAATGTAGTCCTTAAAAATGTACTGCATGTTCCTCAATTAGAGTGTAATTTATTGTCTGTTGGTAAATTTATGACAGACAATAAATGTCTAACAGTTTTTACTCCTTCTAACTGTTACTTCCTTCCTTTCAATTGCTTTCAGGAGAAAGCATTGAGGGAGGGAGCATTGAAGGAGAAGACTGGATGTGGTAAAAACCATGACGGGTTGTTTCTTTTGTCACATGAATCAAGATGTTTTGAAGACTGTTCTAGGCCATATTCTTGTATGAACATTGTATCTGATAAATGTCAGAAGGTTCCTAGAATAGAGGCCCAGGACTCTGATCCTGGAGCCACTAGAACTAGTCTTATTTTGTTATGGCATTCCAGGTTGGGTCATCCCAACTTTGTGTACTTAAAACATCTTAAGCCAGATTTATTTAATGGTATTAACCTTGATTCGTTATATTGTGAGACGTGTGTTTTGGCAAAACAGACTAGAGTGCAGTACACTCCCAAGGCTTACAAGGCAAGTAAGCCTTTTAACCTTGTACATTCTGACATATGGGGTCCCTCCAGGATTTCCAACATGAATGGGAGTAAGTCATGAATGGGAGTAAGTGGTTCGTGATCTTTGTTGATGACCACACACGGTTGACATGGATTTATCTTATGAAACATAAGTCAGATTTCTGTAAAATATTTAAAGTGTTTGTTGCATTGATACAGAATCAATTTGGTGAGACTATCAAGACTTTGAGGTCTGATAACGGCACTGAATATCTGGATTCTGAGGTAAGATCATTTCTCTTGGATTTAGGAATACATCATCAGACATCCAATGTGTACACACCTCAGCAAAATGGGATTGCTGAGAGAAAGCACAGACACATACTTGAGGTTGCGAGGGCTATCATGTTTACTATGAATGTGCCCAAATTCTTGTGGGGGGAAGCTGTCCTGACAGCAGCCTACTTGATCAACAGGATGCCTTCAAGGGTGTTGGGACATAAAACACCTAGGCAAACCCTGTTAGACATCTACCCACATACAAACCTTATGTCTGAAATTGCCTTTAAAACTTTCGGATGTACTGCATATGTTTTTTTGCAACCTCACAGTAGAAGTAAACTTGATTGCAAATCTGTTAAATGTATATTTGTGGGATACTCCAACACTCAGAAGGGGTATAAGTGTTATAATCCTAGTAGTAGAAAAATGTATGTATCATTGGATGTGTTATTTGATGAAAGACAGCCATATTATCAACAGAAACCACCTAGTGTGTCTGAGGAACATGAATACTGGAACATAATAGATAAAAGTGTTCTAACTACTGTTGAACCCAAAGCTGCTGCAGAATTACAGGTACCACTGACCTCTGTAGAAATGACGTAAGGAACACAAGGATCCTCTCACAATCTGGAAGAGGGTACTACAACAGAGTTCATACCAAGTCTTCGAGAAAGAGGTACGGCCCCACAACTCAAAGTCTATACACGGAGACAACTCCACATGCCCTCAACTACTCAGGAAGTACAAGTAAGTTCCCCATCCCCTAACTTAACTGTTCATACCACACCTCTTACTGGGACACAGTCAGCGAGGAGTATTGAGAAGGATGACGACTTACCTATTGCCCTGAGAAAAGGGACTAGACTGTGCACTAAGTTTCCTATGTATACAAATAATTTCTTAGGACTAACTAGTACTAAGTCATACTCTACTAAACATCTCATATGTAGTGTTTTATCATATGACAGATTGCATCCTAGGTTCAGGACGTTTACTGTAAGCCTAGATCATGACACTATTCCACTCACCATTGCACACGCTCTTAAAGATCCAAAATGCAACCTAGCTGTTAAAGATGAAATGGATGCATTAATTAAGAATAACACATGGGAACTAGTTCCAAACACTTACTCAAAGAATCCGGTTGGTTGTAAATGGGTTTTTTCAATAAAGTATAACTCAGATGGGTCTGTAAGTAGGTACAAAGCCCGTTTAGTGGCAAAAGGGTTTACTCAAGAATATGGTATTGATTATTTAGAAACATTTGCTCCTGTTGCGAAGCTAAACACTGTTAGAATTATTTTCTCTATTGCTGTTAATCTTGATTGGAAGTTATTCCAGTTAGACATTAAAAACGCTTTTCTCAATGGGAAACTCAAAGAATCAGTTTTTATGGAGGTGCCTCCAGGATATAAAACGGACAAAAACAGGAATTTGATTTGCAAGCTCAAAAAATCTATTTATGGGTTAAAACAATCACCTCGTGCATGGTTTGCTAGGTTTACTAAAGTATTGTTGAAGTATGACTTCAAGCAGGCTCATAGTGATCACACGTTATTCATGAATAAGGTTAACCTGGTAACTATTTTAATAGTGTATGTGGATGACATTATCCTAACAGGCAACAATGAAATAGGAATTAAAAGGATAAAAACCCAACTAGCAAAAGAGTTTGAACTCAAGGATTTAGGCCAGCTTAAATACTTCTTGGGCATGGAGGTTGCAAGAAACAGTCAAGGCTTATGTATCTCCCAAAGAAAGTATGTGATTGATCTGCTTAAGGAAACCGGAATGCTGGGTTGTAAGCCAGCCATTACCCCACTGGAACCTGGTAGTTCAGCGAATAAAGGTAAGGAAAAATCCTGTGATCCAAATTCTGGAGTTGACAAACTTAAGTATCAACGACTAGTAGGCAAATTAATATATTTATCTCACACCCGTCCTGATATTTGTTATGCTGTAAGCTTTGTCAGTCAATTTATGCATTCTCCTAATCCTATTCATTTGAGTGCTGTGATGAGAATTCTTAGGTATTTAAAGGGCGCCCCAGGTCAGGGGCTGTATTTTAGAAAAACAGACGATAGATCTATTCAAGTGTTTACAGATGCTGATTGGGGAGGCTCCAAAGAAGATATGAGATCAACTTCAGGGTATGCTACGTATTTATGGGGAAATTTGGTAACATGGAGGAGCAAGAAGCAAACTGTTGTTGCTAGAAGCAGTGCTGAGGCCGAATTAATAGCCTTGGCACTTGGCATTTGTGAAGGGCTGTGGATTAAAAGGGTATTACTGGATTTAAGTTATCTTGACGGTACAACAATTCAAGTTCATTGTGACAATATATCTGCCATCAACATGGCAGAAAATCCCATGCACCATGACAAGTCCAAGCATGTGGAAATAGATAGGCATTTTATAAAGGAAAAAATCGAGAACGGTTCTATTTCCATTCAGTATATTCCGTCTCATGAACAGGTTGCAGATATTTTAACAAAGTCAGTTTCCGTTGCAGTCTTTCAGAAATTATCTTCCAAGCTCGGCTGCATCAACATCTATGCCAAGCTTGAGGGGAAGTGTAGAAAATAAGGGTTTAACTGTCTTTACATTAGTCTGATTGTACATAGCTTAATGTAAACTGTAGAATTAGAAATAGAGCCGTTGGGCTCCACTGTTATAGCCGTTATCACCAGACAGTATATATGTTGCTACTTTGGCAACACTGAAGTTATGTTCTGAGGTTCAATCAGAATAGAATGTAACAACCTTTTGTAAAGTATCTCTCTCTGTAAGAATTACATGTACATTATTTGTCTGAGTAAATAATATATCTGAGATTTGTGTTTCAAACACCTCTTCAATAAATTCTTTAGATAACATTATAGAACTTAAGATGTAAATTTGAGCGTCAAGAAAAAGCATGAAGCATAGCCAAGACCAAATTCTAGAAGCCATATGGCAGCGTATCACTTAAAGATAGCAAGCACAAGCTATTACCTCCTCAACACTTTTTCCAGTGATTTCAGATGGCAATTTTGGTGTTGTTGTTGCTGATGTTGAAGCAGTTGCGGCAGCACTGTAGAGAAAAGAAAACAGATTCGACAGCTCGCACATCAAAACATTACACAACTTCAAATTGTTTTAGCGACAACTCGCACATAAAAATTAAAAACACAGGAGAGTTAAAAATGAAAAATATTGACTGACCTATTACCAGAAGAAACAACTAGAGCAGACGATGTTGAAGCAGCAGAACTAGCACTTGTTCCGATTGCTGTATACATTGTAGGTTCAAGCAAACAAGGTTAAAATAAATTGTGTTGGGGGGGGGGGGGGGGATAAAGGAAGCTTAAACATAATGACCTCGACAAACAGGTACTGCTAACAGAAGTAATACACAGAACGGGTCTTAGTTCTAAAGCTAAAAATGCATACTTTAACTCGTGCACATTTCAACTCATGGTCATACCAACTACACAAGAAACGTGTAACTGCATTAATTTTTCTTTACCACCACATGATGGGACATCCACACAGTTCTTGAATGGGTTCACAAGGACAGAAACTAAAATAGAATTACAGGACCTAAGTCTCGTCAGGCAGTTTATGCACAAATACTCAATAGTCAAGAAATAAAAATAGAAAGAATATAATGCCCTTAAATTTCTAACACTAAAGAAATCAGCCTAACTCAAAAGTCGACCTTTCCCATGATACAAGCCTTTGCTGCATTTTGCACATATAAACATTCTCTTTCATACATGTGTTGGTGGTGGTTCAGAGCACCTACATTTTGTGGTTGGTTTTAGAGTAATATAAGGGAATGTGACCAAGTGTGCGAACTCCACATGTAACAGAAGTTCAGATAGGATGTAGATAAATAACACAAAACTGCCATATGAAAACTGATCATGGAAGGATCAACCATATGAATACTGATCATGTGTCAATCTCTCTTTTTCATAATACCTGAAAACTGCCAACAAAACGCTGCCTTTTGCAAA
Organism: Eustoma russellianum; assembly: GCA_036186865.1. NCBI lineage: Eukaryota > Viridiplantae > Streptophyta > Magnoliopsida > Gentianales > Gentianaceae > Eustoma > Eustoma russellianum. Next base: position 6,705,062 of record AP025043.1, read on the forward strand.
ATTATTATAAAGATCCAAAAGATAATTTCTGAATCGCATCACCATGTACCGAGTAAGACCAACACTATTGAACAAAAATGCTTTGAGAACTACAACAGGCCCCTTTATGCTTGTTTGATGGACTTGGGTATTAAGATCGAATGTGGCTATGTGCAAAAGCGGCATAACATACAATACAAATTTGGGATCTCTGAAATCCTTGCACATAAGGTAACACTAGAAACGTGGAACTGGAAACAAAAAAAGAAAGTTCCAATCTGTGTTTGGGGAGACAAGTCATATCCAGCTCTAACTGCTATATAATGGATAGTCACAATTGCAACTGATCTCTAACCCCATGAAGACAGATAACCTGTTCCTTGCGACACCAAAGAAAACATACAGATTGGAAAATGTTGGAAAGAAAGATAAAAAAATTGTAAGTTAAAATTTATGTGTGTGTGTATTAAACTATATATATGTGTGTGTGTGTGTGTGTACACACACACACACATATATATATAGACACATACATACATACATATATATGTATGTATGTATATATACATATATATATATATATGCATATGTATATATATATGTATGTATGTATATGTATATACATATATATATATGCATATGTATGTATGTATATATGTATGTACGTATATATTACAAGAAGTGTCATAATAAGCCGTGCTTACTATATGAACCCAAAAGCCCTTATGGAAATCAGCAAGCTGCTCAAACCAAAAAAATCCTAGGCAACCTAGCTTTTTCAGAGGGAAAACAGAGTCAGCAGATTTGCTTGCACTATTACAAAGATGCCCTTATGGTTATAAACTGCTATCATCAGCAGAATCAACTAAGAAGCCTAGGACAAAATATTTTCAAGTCTACAGAAAATTTACTGCAGGTCCCAATTAGATTTGTTCATTCACGCTCTAGATAAATGGTATATCCTGCTTATCGCAACAAAAGGTTTAACTAAAATGAGAGGTAAGAAGCAGGACAGCACTATGACCAGGAACAGGTCGCAGTAAGTCAAAAGAAACAGTCAGCACGCTATCATACAAGCCCTTCACCCAGATTAGACCCCTCACATTCACTCATTTCTAGTTCAACCTTCGCGCAATTTATCTCCATTTCCAAAATCAGTTTTTGCAGCTCCATCTCCAACAGCGATTCCTTTGCTGCATCTATATGCAGATCAAGCTTATCTAAACGGATGAGACATTTGATGCATTTGGAAACTGTTGAGAGTTTTTTAAGCCTCTCCTGCAACCAGTCAACACCAAAACCAACAGCTGAAACATCATTAACCCATTGTTGCGTCAGTTCTAGTTAATCCAAACTTAAGGAGTTCATAGTATTACTACACAATCTGTGAACAACTTCAGCTACCAGCAGCAACAGTGCTGAAGTTACCACCATACTCCTCACTATACTCCCTCGAGTGATGTCACCATGCTTTTCAAATACATTTTTGATAATTATCTCAGCATCATGGGAGGTAATAGTCAGATTATTCAAGTCACTGAATGAGAATATGAAGGGAAGATTGCTCTCAGCAATAGCAATGCTGATTTCATTACCAACAACAGCTTTGAGTCTACAGGATGCATTTTCTCCGGTATTATGGTCTTTTCCATTTTCCTCGAGGGATGCGGCTTTCCTCCATGAACTCCACCTTGCTCAAATGTTGCAATATTTAATATAGTCAGACTCAGCAGAGGAAACCCTCATTGCAATGACTAGGTCCGGAAATGCAGCCAAAACAGTTTCCAGGCCCTGAGCATGATGACAGCTTGTAGGAGCAACAAGACATAACTCATTATCCAATTTACTAGCCACTATGTGTTCCAACAACATTACTTTCTCCACTATGATCTTCCCTCTCTAATAAACACTTCCTGGAGAGTTCGTCACTCAGTCCTTTGAACAGCTGGTTGCACCAAAATAGCTTCAGCAAATGACATAACCTCATCACCTTCCTCTTCCTTTCCTTCTATATCACCTAAGCCTATACTGAAACAGATAGCAGAACCCTCTGAACAATAACCAGGAAGGCAACAGTAAGTACCTAAAATGTAGTGAGTAAGATGAATTTAACTTAACCCCAAAATAATCAGGGCCTGATTATATGGAGAACTTAGCAAACTGACAAGCCATTTCATTGCACCATGCTTATATGCATAAACTTTCCATGGAGTTGTATCCCAAAAAACTTAAGGTTCAAAAACAGAAATTATTTTACCCTTGCCAATATCAAAAAGAAGAGTATAGTATTTTCCAGTTCAGAACGCAAACAACATATAATGCGACCTACCTAACGGAAAAGGACAGAAGTAGCATAGTGTACACAAAGCATAGGTTGGCAATACAAAAGAACAAGCACTGAAGTATAGAGATAACTTCCAAGGACACCAGGAACACTGCAATCCTACAAATGACTCACCGCTAAAAGGACCAGCAGCGCTAGTTTGCGGTTGGGATGATGAACCAGGAGTAGATGTTTTTGCTAACACTGAAAATGAACTAGAAACTGTGCCAGTTGAGGCAGGAGTGCTGGTAGTCGTAAAGCCAGAAAAACCCGAGGAAGCAGGAGCAGTAGCCAAGGTAGATGCTGAGGTAGGTGCAGATGAGGTGGCAGGACTGAAAACGGGAAAAGTCGGTACCACACCGGCACCAGTTGAACTTTCAGTTGTCGTGGCGGGCATGGAGGCGCTAGAAGTTGTGGTGACAGTTGAAAATAAAGATGAGGAAGGAGTTCCAAAAACAGGCTTTGAAGCTGGCGTCGCAGAAAAAGCTGGTGCAGACGCAGGGGGTTGAAATGCGGAAGTACCAAAAGCAAAGTTCGTTCCTGATGATGATGATGCTGATGATAAAGATGGTGTTGCAGCAGAAGAAACTGAAAATGAAGCAGAACTTGCAGTGCCTTTGGATAAAGAAAAGGCTGGTGCTGGAGATGCCGTGCTGGAAGCTGCTGCCCCTGGAAAGGAAAATCCCGACGCCGGTGCTGAAGACGCTGAGCCTGGACCTGTTGTGCCAGGAAAGGAAAAGCCAGAGGATGAAGCAGAGGTTGCAACTGAAGTGCCTGGAAAACTAAATGATGTCCCCAAGGAAGATGAATTGGCACCAGATAAGCCTGAACTAGCAGCTGCTGTACCCAGAAAGGAAATTGAAGAGGCTGAGGATGCTGCGCTGGCCGCTGAAGTGCCTAGAAAGCCAAATCCCGGGCCTGTGGCTGTTGAGGGAGAGACAAATGGTGATGTTGAGGTTGCAGGAGCGGCAAATGGTGATGCCGACGTTGCAAGAGGTGCAAATGGCGATGCTGACGTTGCAGGAGTGCCAAATGGTGATGCTGACGTTGCAGGAGTGCCAAATGGTGATGCTGACGTTGCAGGAGTGCCAAATGGTGATGCTGATGCTGCTGATGCAGTAGAGGCAAATGGTGATGCTGAGGCTGCAGTAGAGGCAAATGGTGATGCTGAGGATGCAGTAGAGGCAAATGGTGATGCTGAGGATGAAGTAGAGGCAAAAGGTGACGCTGAGGATGCAGTAGCGGCAAATGGTGAAGCTGAGGCTACAGTAGAGGCAAATGGTGATGCTGAGGTTGCAGGGGAGGCAAATGGTGATGTTGAGGCTGCAAAAGAGGTAAATGGCGCCGCTGATGCTGAGGCAGCCGTACTAGAAGCATTGGGAAAAGACGATGATGGCATCAAAGGTGAAGATGATGCCCCAAATGGTGAACCCGAAGACCCAAAACCGGTAAACGAAGTAGCGCCAGCAGACGAAGCTGCTCCAAATGGACCAGCACCAGTAGCAGGAGCAGTAGATCCGAATAAGCCCTGAGTTGCCGGTGCATTTGACGATCCAAATAAACCACCGGTTGAAAATGAGGAAGCACCAAATAGATTCGTCTGTCCGGCGCCCGAACTTGAAGTAGACGACCCAAGAAGTGAAGAATTACCGAAAGGAGAAGATGATGCGGCAGAGCTTGCAGTATTGGCGGAAGAACTTGCTCCGAAAAGACCCGAACCAAAGCCCGAACCCGAGGAGGAGGCTCCGAAATGCTGTGAAGACGCAGCCAGCTGCGTAGTAGCATTGGAGGTACTGAAAGAAAAGGCAGGAGCAGAAGAACCACCGAAGCCAAACGAAGGGGAGATTGTGGACGAAGAACTAGGGTTTGACATGGAGAAAGCAAATGGTGACGAAGAAGGAGGCGCGGGGGAAGAGGAGTTGAATCCTGTAGTTGAAGACATAGGGAATAGAGGGGAAGACGACGCAGTGGCGGAGGAAGAGAAGGAGAAGCCTGTTCCAGCCATGGTGATGGCCGGCGGCGGTGGTTATTGCGCGAGGGTTTTGAAATTTGGTGGTTTTGAGGTTTGAGATTTATGTATTTTAGGCATCGACGCAAATGGGTGGGAAAATTTTCTGTGGGGCCATTCAATTGAAAAAAGATGGGAAGTCTTGCACTTTTTCCCGGTAAAGTTTTGTAAGTTTTCAATTTAGTCCTCTAAAGGGTGTAAAGGGTATGTGTTTAGTAAGTCGAGTTTGATTGATGGGTTTTGAAATCAAAAAAATAGGTAACAAAAAAATGATACCTATTCATTTTTGTATTTAAAGGATGATAGAATCAATCGATAGGTTTTATTTGGATATCAAACATATAGATTGATACCCGAGTAAAATCGTGAGTACTCCTCCATTTCGACGCGCCACAGCATGCCACCACCACATCATCTTTCGTTGCCACTGTCCCACCACCCCGCCGCTACTGCGTCGCCACCCTCTTGCTGCCCGTTGCCGGCCACTTCGTCGCGCCACCACCTCACCACCTCGCCACCATCATGCCGTCACTACGCCACCAACTCTCCACCACCGCGCCCTGCTACGTGCCACCACACGTCACCATCGTATGTGTGCGTGTGTTTTAATTTCATGTTTCCTCTCAAATTGTTCCAAACAATAGTAATAATACCAGTCAGCTTTTATACCAAACCTATATGCAAACTCATTGCGATTCTAACATCTATCATCTGATTTTGATACCGATACACACGCTCAAACCAAACGCCTCCTAAATCTTTTTCCTTTTGATAGGTTGACCATAGAACTTATGAATATTAAAAACCAAAAAATAAAAATAAAAGAAAGGAAAATCTCTCTATAACATATGCAGGACTGTTAGAATATAAAGTATAGTTTTAAACTATGTCTGATATTTAACTAAATAAGAAGAGCATACGATTATATCATCTATTTATATGATGGATCATCAGTATGCCAATCAATATATAGTCAATTCGGACCAAAACAATTTTTATCCTTGAACAATTCATTGGAACAGCTATGGCACTTTTATTCACATATCGTTTATGTGACGCGGCAGGATGGCGACACGCTGTGTCGCGGTGGCAGTGTATTTTGATATCCGAATGAAATGATGAGTTAATCTACGAGTTTATAGGGTTCGGATATATGTAAATTGATATTTATACCTATCAAACAAACACAAGAAATAACATGATACCTATTTTCTAATTCCGAAACCACCAACCTGAAGGCCCATAATTGTTGATTTATACACAACTTCCACTTGGCCATGCACATGTATTAAAACCAAATATTGTAATATGATCTAACAAACAGAATAGTTATGTAAAAGAAAATAAGGAATACTCAATGTACAGATTTCTTTTCCATGGTTCATGCAGCAAGGTCTGCAACCGGTATAAAGCAAATACTATCTACCATACAAATTATTTCATTCTGATCAACATTTATTAAACCAAAGCACGGCCACAAACATCTACCTTACCATAAATGGGATTGGTGTTAACAAACCGAACTGAGTCGAATACTAAGTTTTTAAGTTTGGTTTCGTTTAGCTAAACAAACTATTCGATTTGGTTCGTTTAGCTAAATAAGTTTTGAAATTGGTGCGAGTTTGGCTCGATAGCACTATAATTATTTAAACGAGCCTAACAGTTAGCGAACAGTTCAGCTCGTTTAACTAAACAAACTCAAATAGGTGTTCGAATTCGGCTTGTTTAAATAAAAATAACGAACAAACTCGAACCAAATATGTGTCAAATTCGAACAATTCACAAACTGTTCGTGCGCTTAAGAGTCCTAACATACATGTTCAAAGCCGATTCAAATAAGGCTACTAACGAGCTGAATTTTGCATAGAATTTAGACATGAATTCTTACATGACTACTAAACCAAAGCATATTACCAGCAAACATGGAAACTGCAGAATCATACTCAGAAATAGGCAATAATTTCTTATATGATTGAAGAGACTCTCCTCCTCCTTGAACTCCTCTGCTGAAACACAAATATCATTCTTCCTCTCGCTTCCCTCTCCTTCTCATAAAATGGAGTTATAGTTTGGGTGTGAATTCCTCAGCTCCAAGCACCTATTTATAATACTAAATCATGCTCTGCCTTTTTTAATATATATTAACCTTATCCCAACTCTCTCCCCTTCCAGCGTTATAAGAGCGTTTCCGATGCACTACGCTCCTACATTTGCATAGGGTTCGAAGAGGGGCTGGATCGCTTCGCAATGTGATGTACGCAGTATTATTCTACACTTTGTGCAAGAGAACTGTTTCTACTGCTTGAACTCTATTACTTCAAAGTTACAAAACAACGACCTTACTATTGAATGATACTAATAAAGTTATATTGTTTCTTACCTAAAGTGATATATCATTTAAAGAAGTCGTTTGTAAGTCCAAAAATGAATAAAGTAATAAATAAAATAAAGCCTAACGCGGCATTTAATTTGATTTCTTTTTCTTTTTTTCGTTTCTTACCGTGCAAATTTTTGTAGTAAAATTTTAGTTCACATTTCTTTTATTTATGTATTTTTCATAGCGGAAAAAAATAACTTTTACACAAATTATTTATATTATTGTTAAAACATACTCATATTATCGAATGCATTACAAAAACTATTCTCTCACTTCCAAACATATTGTCACATTTAGTGAAACACTCGATTGGTCAAACTACGTTTAAAATTAAATTATAAAAATATCTTATACATGAAATTTGATCTGGAATGACTTAAATAATATTTTGACCAAATTTTGTGAAATATATTAAAATTTTGGTCTTACTATGTGTTTAATTAATTATTTATTTAATCAAATATGGTATATTTTTGAGACAAAAGAATAAAATAAATACTATACTGAATATTTTGTATTATCTATATTTAAAAATAAAAACCAAGTATTTAATTACATCGTACAAAAATGCAAAATAAAATGCAAAATAGAATAGGAAAAGAAACGGACGCAATTTTTTTGACAGTTATACTCATCTATTTTTCTATAACTCGAAAGAAAAAAAAAGAAAACAAAAAAAAAAAAAAAGCACTCGTCTTTTTCCAATTTTACGTGTGTCCGGTCAGCCGAAATCTCATTCCTCCGCCATTCATCGCCTTCCTCAGCCTCCGTCTCTTCCTCTTCTTTGGCTCGGCCAGAAGACTCAGGTTCTTCTTTGATTGCAAACGTATAATTATCTCTTTGAACTGCCCTCATAACTTTATTTGAATTCTCTGGTAAGTACCAGCTTTATCCATCCCTGCTCGTAACGTACTCTTAAGGCCCCCCCCCCCCGGTAGATTTGTTTCTCGTTCTAGGTTTATGATGCTGGAAAATTTGATGTTCGATTGTAATTGAACTAGTGATCTTCATGAAGGGTGAAGTGACATTTGGCGTTTCTCATTTTTTCTTCTGAAATTTTCTACTTCGGCAATTTTAGTCGACGGTTAACTGGAATTATAAGTTCTTCCCTAAAATGCAGTTGTCGGTCGGTAGATAGAAGACTGATTGGGATAACATTGAAGATTTTCTAGTTTTTTAGTTGGGAATTTTTTGTACTGCTATATTTCGTGGATTGCTCTGCCTAAATTACGCAGGATTATGTATTTGTCTGTAATCTGATTTTGTTATGATTTCAGGTCAAATTGTTGCGCAGTCAGTAATCGGTTAGACTTATGGATGATAGGAATCAAAATTCCACTGAGTCAAGTGGAAATCAATACATGGTAATGGCTTCATCAAAACTTCTCAGAGTTCCTCCAATATTTAGTGCGCATTTCATCATATATTTTCCTGTTGGATATCATAAGTGCCACTGCATTTGTTTCATTTTTTGCATTAAGTTGAGGTAGACTAATGTAAAAGCGGATAACAATTAGTGGTGATGGAAAAGGTTGATTGGTTAATCTTTATAGGCCTTTGAGTGTAGGCATGAATTTCATGGACTAGAAGTGTGCCTCCTATATATGGGGTATAAAAATAATAATGTATGGCAATGTCGTTCAGGCATCTTAAACACGTGCCTGATGATCCTGCTGTACATTAGTTTGGTTCGTTAAAGGGGCTAGTAAAGGAGAAGGAAGGGAATGATTTACTTAAATAAAGGAAAACAAATGCTTTAACCTTCTTTTATTTGGTATGACATCACAGGTAGATTTTCTTTTTCTCTTTCCTTTCGTCTGGAACAAAAAATTGAAGGAAAATGAACTAATATGAAGGAAATCTTTATTCTTCCATAATTGGAGGGCTTGAAATTGATCTATGAGAAGAAAATACTATTTCCTTCTGTCTTGTCTTTTCAAGTTGCATCTCACGTATTTTTTTTTGTGGCTGACTTATGTAAGTTCCCTGTCTTCTCACATCTTAATTTATTAATGCTTTTTTCCCCAATGACATTGTTAGTTATCTTTCTGGCAGACAAGTGGTTCTGGCATGAGAAATGAACGGCTTGTTCCCCAGCTTTTTACATCCGTTCCAAGTTTCAATGAAGCCGCTTCCTACCTGGCAGAGACTACGTCATTGTTCACACGTTGCTTCTCTGACTTTCCTGGTTAGCAAATCAACACATTGCTATGCTGTTTCTTTACTTTGATATGCAAATGAATCAGGTAGCACAAAAGACATGGGACTTTTTTTTCCTTATTTTTAGTTTGAACCTAGTTTTTCTCTCTACGATTTGTTTCCGCCCTGGTATACATTGACCACTATGCAAGGGAAAATTGCTAGAGAAGTATTCAATCTGCCTCTGCATATATGCTCTTGTTGAATATTTGTGTTGCGGAGGCTTGCATTATATTATGTTCTTGGCTGTGTAATTTATCATCTTATGGCCAAGACAGATAAGGTGAAATGCTTCAATGTATAAATTCTTTTACTGCTGCTACACCAGAAACATCTCATGATCATGATGGACAAGAATTGGTAACCTTTTCATCTGGCGAAACTGGGAGGTCATTGACCAATGCTGCTGTGTCATCACATCAGAATACTTCATCTGTTGCCAAAAGAACTTCTGCAGCACTTGATGCTCCATCAGTTCAAGGGGGGATAAGCCGGAGCCAATCTGGCAGCTCGTCTCAAAGAGCTGGACCTATTGTCAACAACACCAACACAAGCCAAAATGGCATTCCAATATTCAAAAAGTACTTCCTGCTCCTGAGTGCCATTGTAACTTGTATTCTATCAGTTACTAAGACGTATCTATGATCCTGTTAGTGTTGCCATGTTTGTCAAGGTGAAAAGGAAAAGTTCTAACTTCGTATATCTTGTAATGTTTTTATGTTCCGAACTTCCAATTGAGGTGTATCTTCTATTTAACTCTTAGATGGTTGCAAGAAGATATGTATCTTCTATTTTGCTCTTAGATATTTCCACTTTTTATTTTGAGAAATCCTAAAGAATAGTTGAAACTCTAGCTTCCCCGTGAGTTTCTTCACTTCTATCTTCTGTTCTTATTTCCTGCCTTTTTTTTTTTGCTTTTTTTGGAGGCATAGAATAGGATGCAATATTATAGTGAGATTGCTTGAAGAATTTATCCGCTATCTTCATATAGAAGCATCATGATCAGTTTACATTGGCGAGTTCCATAATGATGTAAATCTGTATTGTAGATAGCAAACTACTTCTTAACCAAGATTTCTAGGACTGTAACTGTGAAGGTTTAACTTTTACTGGATAACAGATATGGCTTAGAGATTGTGCATAATACTTATGCATTGCGCTCCTGGAAACTTTGAATATGACCATGCTGTGTATTTGGTTTCAGCATAATCGACCGAGTGAAAAAAACAGTACGTGGATCTGCTGATGACATTGGTTGGATGCAACGTGCATTGGACATGCCTCCTGTAGAGGATGGGACCGAAAGGTTTACAGAACTTTTGGTTGATATTCGGTGAGATTGCTATACTTTGGGGGATGAAGTTCCTGTTTGTGTATCATTTGATTCAGGGATTTTGTTTTTCCTCTTGTGAAGGCATGGTTTACACCAGTTACCAAATTCAGTGGTGTACTTGCTGGTTCCAGGTAACAAAATAACAATTTGCTGGAATTATTCTTGAAAAATGCGGACTGACTTCAACTGAATTTGTTGTTTTTTAGATGTTGATAATTTTTCGCTAATCCTTCTGTCATGCTTGACAACTGATATATGTGTATGCCTTAGTTGGGATGTCATTCTAGATAATTGCGTCTTTAGGTAAATGTATTGGTTCTGCTGCTACCCCAGTTTAGGAGAACTGTAGGCAATCTCAGAGGCAGACTACAATAAATAGCTTCTGGGCATAATAAAATAACTGGGCAGTGTAAGTCATGATAAATTTGTGTTTTGACAAGCACTGGATTTTTGCGGTTTGATAGCGCCCAATCTAGTCGGTGGAGTCTGTTGTGGGGAATGACTCATTTTTAAATGCAGTGAAATAGTCAATAAGTGGTACATCTGAACTGACTACAGTTGGTGAATTTAAATTGTTTCAGGCGTCTTATTATCCACACTAGTACTTTCGTAAATTAAAACTTGTTTCCTGGCCAATTAGACTCTTTTGGACATTGATCTGGTCTTTTGGTGGAAGTGCTTGTTTCTGGATGTGAATATCTACCCACCCTGCCTCCCCCAACATATTCTTTTGGGTGGCTTTTTTTTAGGTGCATTGGAAAGTGTAATGCGTCACTGAACTTTGCTTCATATGCAGGTCTTTTTAGCAACCATGGTCCACTATATTTTGTGAGTACGAAAACAAGTTTTTCTAAGATGGGGCTCACCTGTCATATTGCCAAAATCCACAGTGAGGTATCTTTTAGCTATATAACCTATCTGCTTGGAATGCCTTGGATTTCAGTAATAAATTTGAAATCTTCAGGCCTCAGTGGGAAAAAATGCCAAGGAGATCAGAGATTATATTGAAGAACTTTACTGGGGTTCCGGGAAGCGTATTCTGCTTCTGGGACATAGCAAAGGTGGAATTGATGCAGCAGCTGCTTTGTCCATGTATTGGACGGATTTGAAAGATAAAGTTGCAGGGTTGGCTTTAGCACAGAGCCCGTATGGGGGTAGTCCAATTGCCTCTGACATCTTAAGGGAGGGACAGCTTGGTGATTACGTGAACGTCCGCAAGCTTATGGAGATCCTAATATGTAAAGTTATCAAGGTACCTGAATCCTTGGACGTTCTTAATCCATGCTATTTTCTCTTGCCTCATGTTTTTATCTTATTCATATGCTAAATAATTCGAGGGTTCTTATTTTCATTGTTGTTTTCAAGGGTGACATGCAAGCGCTTGAAGATTTAACCTATGAGAGACGGAAGGAGTTCCTTCGGAAATACCATTTGCCAAAAGAACTCCCTCTTGTTTCTTTCCACACGGAAGCTAGCATTTCCCCTGCAGTTTTGGCCACGCTATCGCGAGTGGCTCACGCAGAACTACCAACTTTTGCTCCTTTATCTACTGGCCAGCGTACAACCTTACCGGTAATGATGCCTCTTGGTGCTGTGATGGCTGCCTGTGCCCAGCTGCTTCAGATTAGATACGGAGAAAAGAGTGATGGACTTGTTACATGTCGCGATGCTGAGGTGCCAGGCTCTGTTGTGGTACGCCCAAAGCGGAAACTAGATCACGCTTGGATGGTATATTCATCCATGAATGATGACCCATCAGAACCTGATGCTTCCCAAGTTTGTGAGGCTCTTCTGGCTTTGCTTGTAGAAGTGGGACACAAGAAGAGGCATCAACAAGCACATAAAGATGAATGAGTTGTTAGCAGTTGTCTTTAAAGTTTAACTTATAGGTTCTCTTCCTTTTTTCTTTGGTTGGGGGGATGGGACTTAGGGTTGTGTCTTTTTTTGGGTTGGGGGGGGGGGGGGGTTCGATTTGGGCAGAAAGAGAGAACCACCCTTGCAACAAAATAGTGGACTCTTATAGCACAATACTATTAGCATTGTAAATGTCAAAGTCATTTAGATCATTTTACGTCATACACACGAAGGTGTCACATATCACGTTTAAGAAGCAATCTTCTGCCTGTATACCGTCTCTGTGTGCATGTTATATATAACTGCATGTGCTCACACACGTACACACACCTATAGAAACATACATGCACATAGATATTTATGTATATATGTGTGTGCATACATGCATACATATATGCACACTCACTGATGAATTGCCTGCATGTTGGTCTCTCGTGTCTTGCACAGCAAAACGGGCATTGTTCATTCCTTAAGAAAGGGAAAAGAAAGAAAGCTAAAAAGGAATTGTTATTTAGACATAAATCATAATTATATTATCCTATTGGACACTATTTGACTTATGGATCATCATTGAAAAATATATGGTTAATACAAACAATATATCCCAACAACATCAAAAGCTATCGCTAGGGTCTGGGGAAGGTTAGAGAAAGACAAACAATACGCTAGGGTGTGGGGAAGGTTAGAGAAAATCAAACAATACATCCATCTAAAGGATAGAGAGTTTGTTTGTAGCGAGACCACTGTCGCCAGGGTCTGGGGAAGGTTAGAGAAAGGCAAACAATACATCCATCCAAAGGATATAGAGTTTGTTTCTATCGAGACCACTGGTTCTGTATGAGAGTTTGCTTCTAGCGAGACCAATGACCTGTATATACCTACATAGAAAAATAATAAAAGTCTAAGACAAACAAAAAAGTACAAAGTTACTAAAGTATAGAGACTATCTAAGTAAGGTGTCTATCAGTTGCCCGCGAACTCTGTCAGCGCATTTAAAAATGGATGACACCCGCTGAAGGTTTACAGGAATCCAAAATTTACAGTTGCTTTTATTTATTTATTAAGCAATGAGAATGGCTGTGTTCAGCTGACTGTGTAGATTAATTTTCCTAAGATATAGAGACTACATCAAAACATCCTGAATAGTGGAAAATCTAGAATGGAACTAGTTCTCTGCTTATTCTATTTCATTCATTCTTTTTTTACGCTATTAGCGTCATCGAATTTAAGATAAAAAAAAGTCTTAAAAAGCTTTCAGGGGAGACTAAAAAATTTGATTTCCTTGTCTAGACCATTGGACAAGCTTATGACGACATGCAAACTCAAAATCGACTATTGGTCTGGGAAATTACAGAGGGAGATGATTACATTACGAAGGTAATTAGAAACCATGCTTTTGTTTTTTGTTTTTTGGGGATAAATTAGAAGATCTATTACATTGTGGAACTGGGTTTTCATTTTCAATGAAGAGAAAGGAAACACTTTTTCTCGATTTTGAAATATGATGGAATAAAACAAAATAAATCACTAAATTGGCTGCGCTTCTTATATTGTGAAGTAGTAGTTGATCGGCATAGTTTGACGCAATTTTCATTATGGGTCATCGGGAAACCACCTCTGTGGATTTCTAACACATGTGTATGGTTTCGTATATCCGACCCTTTATACCCCACTATAGACGGGAACCTCTAAAGCAATAGAGTAATATTGTTGTTGTTGTTGTATTACATTGTGGAATTGCTTGAAAAAGGCCCCAAAGCCAGAGCTTCATCTACCATTGTTTTGGCTCATTTTTCAGCGAGGGTGGGTAGAACTTTTGTTGGGGGCTATATGCACTTTCTCACTCTCAGTTAAATGGTCGATATTTGATGTGTGTGAAATGTAAGTCTGAGGAATTTTACACGTGAGTTTGTTAATTTGAGATTAAGAGCGATTAAGACTAGAGACGGCGACTGATTAAGAAAGGTTAAATTCTCAGCATGAGTGATAGATTACTCTCGTAATAGTAGGGGTGGGGTTGGAGTAAGAATCCATGCCCAACGTGCCAAGTAATCTATCCATCGTGCCACTATTCTGTCCAATGTTAATACGTCCATTGTTAAAACGGCATAGCTAAAAAAGGGTAACATTATGCTGTCACTGTGTGCCACACAGAGTGGTGAGTGCATTTGTTAATGGGTCATAATTGGACACTTCCATCATGCTATGAGGGGACAATTTCACTTCCATTGTGTTATGAGCAGACAGTTTCGAGAAAAGGATAAGATATGGGTAAGAATTTTTGCAAATATTTTTATCACTGAGAAATCTAGCGAAATAAGAACGGACAAAAGAAAAGAAAATCCAACATGTTGGGTTGTGTGTGTCTACAGGACTAGTCTTATTTGAAACGTACGGTGTGGTTTTGTCAAATGCTCGTCAAGCATCTATATTAACGGTGCATAATTCATTTTTTTTTATTGAGCAGGCGACTGACCACCAATTATTGGGAGATTATCTTGTGTTGGGGTTCATGAGCTTCACATGGTCACATATGAGTTTAGAGTCTTAATTACAGCATTAATTTTCTGTTACAAGCTGGACAACCACCTCCAACCCGATTTTCCTGCAGATTCCTCTCTTGGCAAGTTTTATACATCCTCTAAATATCCTGGTTGTGACGGTCTAGATCTTTCTCCAAGTTTCCTTTGTAGTGTCCAGACGTATGAAACAAAGAAAAAAATAGAAGATTTCTTTGTTTGGTTGGTGGCATACCAACTTTGACAAATACAAAGTAGCCACCATATGAATAGTAAAACACATGTTTTATTCATCTTTGCTTGCCTATAAATAGGCATGTTTTAGTAGATGGAAGACACACCAAAAACCAAAGCAAGAAGCATTTCAAGAGCTTCTTGAGAGAGGAGTGAGTGAAAGAAAATAGAGAGAGAAAAAGGGAGTTGTGAGATTATACTAATCCGGTATAAGAAAATATTGAGTGTTTCAATTTTCTTGTATTTCTCATGTTTAAGTCTAAACTTGAGTTGTCTCTTGTATTTCCATTATTTCGAATAGTGGAAGTTGTTCTCACTGCCCATGGTTTTTCCCCTCCACAGAGAGGTTTTCCACGTAAATTTTGGCGTCTTTATTTTATCTGGCATTGACGGTGAATTGTAATAAATACACCATACACGTAATTTCTGTCTAAGGAAGTCGGATCTTAAGAGGGACCATGTGTGACCCCTCCGGCTAAACCTGAGATTTTACGTGAAATGATAATACTGTCTAGGAGGTCATTGTGATCTTTCTTAAGTATTACTGGATCGGTTCACTTCACTTTTACTGCTATTTATCTTGCTGTTATACTCGACGATTCTAGTGAGTAGTAAATTACTATCCACGGCTTTATTCCGCTTAGAATCGAGTTTTTATTCTCAACAAGCGGTATCAGAGCTTGATTATTTGGTTTTTGATTTTCTCAAATATGGCAGAGATGAAATTTAATGTAGCAAAATTCAACGGAGAGGATGGATTTTTCACATGGCAGAAAAGGATGAAGGATTACCTTATACAACAAGGTGTTCACAAAGCTCTTTATGACAAAGAAAAAAGTCAGAAACCATGAAAGATGATGATTGATAAGACATGGATGATAAAGCCGCAAGTGCAATCCGCTTGCACTTGTCCGACGAAGTCCTGAACAATGTTGACGGAAACGACTCATCCATGGAGATTTGGACAAAGCTAGAAAGCTTGTACATGTCCAAAATGATGACAAATAAATTGTATCTTAAAAAGCAGCTCTTCACACTCAAATGAGCGAACAAATTTTTTCTCTCATCTGAATGATTTCAATGACATCATATCCCAAATGGCGAGTCTTGATGCTATTATAGAGGACGAGGATAAGGGGATCATGCTCTTGAGTTCACTTCCACCCTTTTTCAATGGTTTGACGACCACTTTACTTCATGGTAAAGAAACAATCACATTGAAAGAGGTCACATCATCTTTGTTGCTGCATATTAAGATGATGCAACCAGAGAAGCAAGGACATGCTCTTCTTACACAAGAAAGAGGAAGAAGCCGAAATAGAAACTTCAACAGTCATGATAAATCAAAAGATTATGACAAGTCCAGAGGTCGTTCCAAATCGAAAGACGGAGTGAAGTGCTGGAACTGTGGTAAGAATGACCACCTTAAAAGGAACTGCGGGTCTTTGAAGCGAGACAAAGATCGAGGCCAAAAGCAGGTGGGAGATAACAACACAACAGCAATAGCGTTAAGTGATGACGGAGAGACAACATTGGTTTGTCACCAAAATGAATGTTGTCATGTCTCAAATATAGACCTTGAATGGATCGTGGATACGGGTGCTTCGTATCATTGTGCTACTAGCAAGGAATACTTCTCTACATACAAAGCTGGAGACTTTGGTGTCTTGAAGATGGAAAACAAAAGCACCTCATCGATAATGGGAATAGGTGATGTTACTGTGGAAACTTCACTTGGTTGCATATTTACATTACAAAATCTGCTACATGTTCCAGATATGAGATTCAATCTTTTAGTTTTATGGGTAAATGTAAATTATCATTATCCTAGAAAATTGCCAAGGCATGAGCGCTTTGGATGATCAAAAAAATACACCTAAATAAGGGTGCCACCCGTACGTTGGCTCGAAATGGCAGAGACAACAGATTTGCACTTGCCAGTCGCCCAACGCAAAATTTTAAAAAAAATTCTCACAAGACAACGTGCTGCCTAATAAGAATCCTTCTATGCTATTCTATCCTCCCTTTAGCAACAGACTGCCTCAAGGGAACTAATATAGTAATATGTAATAAGCAAGTAATATGTAAATCCGAGAGGATGCTACAGATACAATAACTCAAAATCATCAGCTAAATCGAGAAAATTGGCCAATTCATCAGCATGAGGCGAGTCTAATAATCCGAAGTGATGGCCGGACACGTCTTATGCATAACTCTATATACATGAGTGTATACCCTATCTGCAACATCCAATGGCAAAAAAGCGATATCATCAAACAACACTTTGTTTCTGCCTTGCCATATGAAATAAACAGTTGCAACAATTGATAGTTTAACAGCTTTATACCTGAGATGTTTGTTTTTTAGGATTTTTTGGGCCCAAGCAAGCAGTCGGGTAATGTTCTTAAGATATGAGGGCATGCCACTCCAATTGGTTATCCCACCCCACACCTGGTTTGTCAACTGACATTTAAAGCAAAGATGCCTAGTGGTTTCCAAGGAAGCCCCACATAGTCGACAGGTTGTATCATTTATGAATGGCATGCGATCCTTTGTTTGTAGCTTACCAAGTGCAG
Organism: Eustoma russellianum; assembly: GCA_036186865.1. NCBI lineage: Eukaryota > Viridiplantae > Streptophyta > Magnoliopsida > Gentianales > Gentianaceae > Eustoma > Eustoma russellianum. Next base: position 6,722,464 of record AP025043.1, read on the forward strand.
CCAACCAATATGAAAGCATGTTGTGGTGTTAGAATGGGATCCCAAACTATTTTTGACCAAGGTACTAAGTTACCCTTTGGCCGAAAATATTCCTATGCTTTTCCTGGTAGTAGGACATCATTCATTACCCATTCTTTGAGCACTTCCTGTGCTCCTATGATTGTCTCAGTGTTGTGGACCAATTTGTCCCTAATTTGGTGTAGTTTTTTTATTAGAGGCAAATATGTTTTCTTAGGCACCTTGGTCCACAAAGTATGGTACAGTTTATACCTATGGTTTATCCATTGTACCCATAGAGTATCTTTTTTCTGGTGAAGGTTCCAAAAGTGTTTTGCTAGAAGAGAGGTATTCCAAGTATTGAGGTCAAGTATTCCTAGCCCCCCTTCAGTTTTTGGTAGACAAACTTTTTTCCAACCAACCAAAGCCCGCCTATTCCCATAACTTGTTTGACCTCAGAGAAAGTGTAGACAGATTTGGTAAACTTGTTGGAGGACAGACAGAGGAACGACCAAGGCCCTCAACTAAAAGCAATGGACATCTTGAAAGACCAATTTGATCAAATCTAGCCTACCAGCATAAGAAAGAGTGTTCGATTTCCAGGTATTGATTTTTTGAAGAAATTTTGAGATATAGGCAGAATAATGACCAATTTGCAATTTATACCCATCGATTGGTATACCTAAGTAATGAAAAGGCATGGTACCAAGAGTGAAACCAGTAATAGATTGAAGGGGAGTAATGTTAGCCACGCCTGCAATAAATGGATTGGATTTTTCAATGTTTGCAACCAGACCTGAGCATTCGCCGAAATGTTTAAGTGATTCCATGATTTTTGAAGCTGAGGGTTCATCAGCTTTAGCAAAGATGACTAAGTGATCTGCAAATCAATGATGTGTAATCATCTGATCTTGACACTTAGGATGAAAGGAGAACATTGGATCCCCATGGAGCTTCCTTAACGATCTAGAGAAATATTCCATAGCCAAGATAAAGAGAAACAGGGACAAGGGATCATCTTGATGTAATCCACGTTTCTTGTTAAAGTGTCCATAGGGAGCGCCATTGACTAGGACAAAGTAAGAAGCCATTGATACAAATTGCATAATCCATTTAATAAAGATGGTTGGGAAATCGAGTCCCGTAAATACTGACTTGAGGAAGTTCCAGTCCAGGGAGTCAAAAGCTTTTCGTATATCAACTTTAAGCATGCATTTTGGAGATGTCCTTTTCTTACCGTATTCTCTTATCAACTCTTGCACTAAGAAGACATTGTCTACCATGGATCTCCCTTTTTGAAAACCTGCTTGGGCACTGTCCATTATCTGGTTCATTATAGGAGCTAATATATTGACTATCACCTTAGAGATGGCCTTGTATATGACATTGCAACAGGAGATAGGCAGATAGTCCTCAACTTTAGAGACATTATCAGTCTTAGGGATAAGAGTGATAAAGGCATGTTTTATCTGTTTCAGAAGGGAACCATTTTTAAAGAATTCATGAATTGCTGCAAGCGAGTCAGGCCCAACTGTTTCCCAAGCAGAGATGAAAAAAATCAGATGTGTATCCCTCCGTGCCTGGGGATTTATCCTTCCCAATGAAAAGATTGCATTCTTTATCTCAAGATCAGTGATTGGAATAGTAAGCTCAGCAGCAGAAGCCGCAGAGAGCTTGGGACCAAGGTCAAGGATACTTTGGGATAAAGGATGGACTTCCCGATCGGATCCCAAAAGCCTGCGAGAATAATCATCAAATTGTTGACCAACATCCAACAGCCAGTCAGTACATGATCCATCAGGCTTTAGGACTGCGGGAATGAATGACTTTGCCTTATTTCTCTTAAGGATGGAATGAAAGAATTTGGAGTTCTTATCACTAAGATGTATGTAAGATCCTTTTTCCAGTTGAGCAAAATATCTTCTCTCACATTCTAGAAGAAAACTAGTGGTTTGCTTTTGATTTTTAAGCTTTTGTGGCCAATCAGGTAGGTGATCAGTGGGGTTCAACTGCATGTCTTCTAGATCCTTAACATCCCTTTCAACCATAGATGAGATATGAGAGAAGCTTTTTTTGTTGAGAGACCGAAGGGATGGTTTGAGATGTTTGAGTTTTTTTACATAGAACAAATTGTCGAGTGCCTTGGAATGGTGTTCTCCAACAGCTTGCAACTATGTGCTGGAATTGGGAGCAGGCAGACCACATATTGAAGTATTTGAATGGAATATGTCACATAAGGTTAGGCTAAGGATTTATGGAAATTTTAGCTGGAGAGTGATCCGAGAGACACCCAGAGGGGTAGAAGTGAGCAGTAGCATGAGGGAAGGATTCCAAAAAGGAGCCATTTCCCATTATCCGATCCAATTTGGATTTCACACCACGTTCTTCCCATGTATGAAAAATACCAGTAAAAGAGATGTCAATTAAACCCGATTGTGCAAAATAGTATAGTTTGTCTATTAGTTGATAGTAGGTGTTTGGTCTACCCCTACACTTTCGTCCTCAGAAATGATGCAATTAAAGTCACCTAAAACTACCTAGGGCTCAGGTGTAACTATCGATTGCTGTAACAGACTATTCCACAGTGGCCTGCGATCCACAAGGGAATTATAAACATAATCAAAAGTGGCATAAAACGATAAAGCAGAAATATGACAGGTAATTCGGCAGTGTATCATTTTGCCGTCTTGAGCTACCATTGAGAAGCTGACTTTCATCGGATTCCATAGTAACAAAATCCTCTTGCCGTGATGGGGCTCAAAATTATGTACGCAGTCCCAATGTTTGAGGTTAGAAACTAATCTAGATAACATGGTAGGATTTAGCTTAGTTTCCAACACTGCCATGATATCAGCGTTGGACGTTTTCAAAAAATTCAACAGACCCTTGTGTTTGAGAGGTGCGTTGCAACCCCTTATGTTCCATGTAGAAATAATCATTAATAACGTTGAGTAGAGGCTGCTGACCTTTTTTTTTTGGTTTTTTTCTTTTTTTTTTGTTCTGCACCAAGCTAAGTTCATTTAAATCAAACTGAGCAGGGTCAGCCGCAGAGGCCTTTGAAGGCCCTAGTTGTAATAGGGTGATTTCTTTAGGGAACCCAAAAGCATCAAATCTAGGCAGCATTTGTACGTGAATTCTATTAAAGAACTGCAATTGTACCTGCCTCAATGTCTCCTGGAGACTGGCATTGTCCATCGTGGTCTCCAGGACAGCATTTGTCTCCCCAACGTCCTTTACTGGGGATGCCTCCTGAGTGTTGCTGATTGTACTTGTGTTATACATGGCATTGGATAGGCTAGAGACCTGACATCCAAGCTCTTTAATATTTACATCAGGGGATACATTTTGCGGAACAGGGGGATTTCCTGTAGAATTCTCAGTATCTCTTTTCCTAAGGGATCTTCCTAAAGAATCCCTTCCTAATCTAACAGAAGAAGCTGCAGCAGAAACTTCAACGTGGTCCTCTGAAACATGCGTAGTACATTCCTGACTTTTGGTTGTTGAGAGAACCTGCAAACTAGAATCATCCAAGACAAGTGTGCAGTCATTTTGATCATGTGAATGTAAATCATAAGAATATGTTCCTGGCTCGAAGAGACTAAAGAATTTTTTGGAACATAAATGGATCGTACATTCCTAACTACCTCTCGGACTGATTTTTGCTTTTTCATGTGCAGCTCTCCTTTTGGGGTACTAGAATTTTTATGTGCCCCCCGATTTTATTCTCTCAATGAGGCTAACGTCTCTTTGCTTTATTTGACGCTCTTGTTTCATCCCCCTGTGCCTTATCTTTATTTTTTTTCTGGCATCTTATTACCCACCTCCCGTGCGATTTTTCTGTTTATATGCACGTTTCTGTTTTTTAGAGGTAGTTGTGGTGTAACAGAGATCTTTATTGGTTGAAACAGGCTCTGTTGCACTAGATTGATTATCTGTCAAATGTTTAGAAGTAGTGTGCCCTATTTGCATACATGTCTTACAAAATAAGGGCATTTTCTCATAAAAGACTTTCTGTACTAGACGCTCTCCATTTGACAAACAAATTTCTAAAGAATCAAAAAGCATACCAGTCCGCCATGATAGGAACTCCCAACTGAGACCCCAATGCCGCTAGGTACTTTTCCGTCCAGAGGTCAAGCGGGAGAGAAGAAAAACGCACCCAAACATGAATAGTTGATACCTCCAAGGCACCAAAGTTAAAAATTAAAGGGCAATTTTTAAGTATTAGTAATCGCCCAAAAATGAAAAAAGGCCCCGAAGCCAGAATGACTTCCATCTCCTGAGTAGAGTTGTACTTGAAAACAATCCAACCCGACTCATGGAAGTGTACTTTTGAAGCAAACTTCCAGGATTTAACTAAGGCATATAACGCCTTCCTACCAGGGAAAGTATCAGAGAAGCACCCAACGAGGCTCCTAGAATGAGCTTCATTTATCGGTATCTCTTCGACATTAAAGAAAACTTTTTCACTTTTCTCTGCATGTGTGTGGTGTAATTTAAGACAATTAGTAGAAAATCTATTGGACCCTACTACATCTTTCCAAGAACGTTGATTGCTAACCTTTCTGGAAGATGTATCAACCGTCAAAGAGGGAGAAGCATTGTTCTTTCCCGCGTGACATTATGTATCTCCAGTCATCTGGGTCCTAGAGCTTCCCATTTCCATTCTGTTTGTTGCACTCTGTTGTAGAATAATGGCCTCTGGGAGTTCATGGGAAACAAGGGTTTCCTGAAAAGAAGAAATGAGGTTGGGAGCAGCAGGGACAGAGGGGTTTGATTTTTTTTGCCCAAGCTTGATTAATATGAACTCTCAAAACATGATTGGTTGGAGAAACAACATCAGTTCCATATGGCATGTCCACCAAGTTTAAGTGTACGTCATTTATCTGAGGTGTCTGAGAAGTATTGGTTTCCTTTGGGATGAGCTGGCTCTTTTGTACACGTGGACGCAACTGTGGCATCTCAAGGAGGTCACTCAACAAAACGGCATCGTTTTCTTCTGAACCCAGAACCTTTGAGGAAATCATCAGATGGAAGCTGCAACCCTTCTTTAATGCTCCGCCTTTCATTTTGAAAAGCAGGGCGCATCTGTGCACCTTCCAATGCAGGCGTCAGACCAGTATTCATTGCAAGCAACTGGATTTTTCTTGACCTTGAGTTATATCCAGCTGGCCCTCCAACCACGTGATCATCCTGACCCGGCAAGCAGAGATTGGCTGAAGTGAGCTGACCTGGACTCTGTGCTCCAGAGTGTTTAAGATTAACGACATCGTTTGAAGCTTCTGGTATTGCAGCCTCATTAATGCAGACGCTGACACCAAACCTACCATTTGAATCTTGAACGCCCGAGGTAGACAAAGCGTCAAAACGTGTGGAGGAAGGCTGGCGAAGGCTAACATCCGTGTTAGCATTGGGCAGTTCATTCTGCCCAACTTTTTCTGATGCAAAGTCTTTTTCTGACCCACCATGGCCTCCCTTGCCTTCGGCAACTCTTCCGGCAACTCCTCCGTCGGCATAATATTCTTGAATGAGAAGAACACGATCAAGTCCATCTACCTTTTTCCCACTTCCAAACTGCACATTCTTAATCCTAACAGTAGAAACATCATTTGCAGTCTCAGCAGAAGGAGATACGCTAGGCACCTTCTCTGATCCACCCTTAGATCTTTTATTTGAGTGAATTGAAGCACCCTCTGAGCTCCAACCACCGTCACTAAACTGTGAGGTTCCTACTCTTGTAACCCTTTCTTTCACTCCAGTTCCATTACCTGATGTACATAGGGAGTCCGAAGAACCCACTAGATCCACCATTTTTAGTGGAGAGATAGATGGACTCCCCACAAGACAATCTAGGAACTTAACTTTTTTTGTTTTAGCAACCTTCTTAGCAGTATCCTTCAAGATACTCCTACTAACTGTTTTATGATTTAAGAACTACTCAATGTACTGATCCGAGCCTTAAGCACCTGAGACAGTCAAGTCCTTATCAGCCCCAACCAATTTTGTCCCTAGAAAAATTTTTTCTTCCATTTTCAGGACATTAGGGGAGATGCATTCTACTATATTCTTGGATTCAAGTCCACCCATTTTCAAAGCAGGAGTAACCTCCTCTTCAGATTCACCTTCGTAGAAAAAAGCACCATCTTTTTCCATCTCAACTGACTATTCTGATGAGTCTTTTGCAAGGCTAGCCAATGAAGAACCTAGTGTCTTCAGTCTCGCCTTATTATTATTTTTCTTGTTCTTGTTCTTTTTTGAATTACTGGAAGAAGAGGAAGATGGGGATTTTTTTGACTCATACTTCTTCCTCTCTAGTATTTTCCTTATGTTCGATTTCTCCTACCCCCTATGGAATTAGATAGGAAAGGTACAAAGGAGATACATCTGTATGTGTACTGCCAAAGAATGCATGACACTACTCCCTTACGAGTATAGGAACAGGAAAGGAGTATAGAGAGTGAACTGAGGGATGTGAGTTAGATATGATTTGGATGAGCTCCGTCCAGTGTAGTCGGACTCTTCTCAAAACTTAAAAAGAAGTGGATATAATTGATCATTCTCTCTAGCATGACTTCGATTCAATCTTTTATTTGCAAGCGCACTAGACAAGGAAGGTTATGAGCATTTCCTTGGTAATCTGACATGGAAACTTATCAAAGGTTCTCTGGTGGTAGCAAAAGGTAAGTTATTTTGTAATTTGTACAAGACACAATTTAAGGTGTGTCAAGATCAAATAAATGCAGTAGAAGACGGTGATTCCCCAAATGTATGGCACAAGCGTTCGGGACACATTAGGCAGAAAGAGTTGCAGTTACTGGCAAAGCAATCCTTGATACCATTAGACAAAGGTAAATCACTCGACCCATGTGATTACTACTTATTTAGAAAACATCACCGTGTCTCTTTTCAGAAGAACTCTAGGATAAAGAAACAAATTGGAGTTGGTTCACTCTGACGTTTGTGTTCCATTGAGGTAGAATCTCTAGGTGAAAACAAATACTTTGTTACTTTCATTGATGATTCTTCTAGAAAAACATAGATTTACTTGATAAGAAATAAAATTCAAGTATTCCAATGTTTTCAAAAGTTCCATGCAATGGTGGAAAGAGAGACTGAAGAAAAATTGAAATGCCTTCGCACTGACCATAGCGGCGACTACATATCAATAGAATTTGAAGAGTACTGCACAAAACATGGTATAAGACATGAAAAGACAGTTCCTGGTACTCCACAGTATAACGGAGTTGCAGAACGGATGAATAGAACTATTGTAGAAAAAGTGTGATGCATGCTCAAAATGATGGTATCAAAAGGTAAGTTATGTTGTAATTTGTACAAGACCCACTTTAAGGCGTGTGAAGGTCAAATAAATGCAGTAGAAGACGGTGATTTCCCAAATGTATGGCAAAGACGTTTGAGACACATTGGGCAGAAAGGGTTGCAGTTACTGGCAAAGCAATCCTTGATACCGTTATACAAAGGTAAATCACTAGACCCATGTGATTACTACTTATTTGGAAAACAACACCGTGTCTCTTTTCAGAAGAACTCCAGGATAAAAGAAAAAATTTGGAGTTGGTTCACTCTGACGTGTGTGGTCCCATTGAAGTAGAATCTCTTGGTGAAAACAAATACTTTGTTACTTTCATTGATGATTCTTCTAGAAAAACATGGATCTACTTGATAAGAAATAAAAGTCAAGTATTCCAATGTTTTCAAAAGTTTCATGCAATGGTGGAAAAGATGACTGGAGAAAATTTGAAATGCCTTTGCACTAACAATGGCGGCGAGTACATATCAATAAAATTTGAAGAGTACTGCACAAAACATGGTATAAGACAAAGACAGTTCTTGGTACTCCATAGCATAACGGAGTTGCAGAATGGATGAATAGAACCATTGTAGAAAAAGTGCGATGCATGCTCAAAATGGCTAAATTGTCTAAGTCATTCTGGGGGGAGGCTGTCAATACAGCTGTCTACTTGATCAACCGATCACCTTTGGTTCCACTAAACTTTGATGTTCCAAAAGTAGTATAGAGCGGACGAGAAGTAAGCTATGCTCATCTAAACGTATTTGGATGTAAATCTTTCATGCATGTTCCAAGAGACCAGAGGTCAAAATTGGATGACAAAACTATTCCTTGTATCTTTATGGGATACAAAAATGAGGGATACAGCTTTACGCTATGGGATCCAGAAAAGAAAGAAATCGTCAGAAGTAGAGATGTCATATTCCAAGAACACAAAATGTTCAACGATGTAGAAAATAAGTCTATTGTAGAAAAATGTTACCGAGGTAACATTTATTCCTTCGTTGAACAATAATACAAATGGAGGAAATACAGAACAAACTGAAACATGTGATGATTCTGGTGGTGTTGAGTAGGGGGAGCAAACCCCTTCTTCTCTTGAATTGCAAGATGTGGATCCTCAACTGAGAAGGTCTGTCAGAGAACGTGCACCTTCTACCAGGTATCTTAGTTCTCAATACATTCTTATAACAGATGTTGGAGAACCAAAAGGGTGCACAGTCAAAGGAAAAGAAGACATGTTCTGCAAATTGAAAAAGAGTTCGTACAGATTCAAGCAAGCTAGGATGAACTCTCAATGAGAGTTGGAGTATGCCTCAAGTCTGGAGAGGGAGATTTGAAGTGTCCAGATGTATGAAATAAAGAAAAAAAATGGAAGACTTCTTTGATTGGTTGGTAGCATACCAACTTTGACAAATACAAAGTAGCCACCATATGAATATTAAACCATATGTTTTATTCATCTTTGCTTGCCTATAAATAGGCATATTTTAGTAGATGGAAGACACACCAAAAACCAAAGCAAGAAGCATTTCAAGAGCTTCTTGAGAAAGGAGTGAGTGAAAGAAAATAGAGAGAGAAAAAGAGAGTTGTGTGATTATACCAATCCGGTATAAGAAAATATTGAGTGTTTCAATTCTCTTGTATTTCTCAAGTTTAAGTCTAAACTTGAGTTGTCTCTTATATTTCCATTATTTCGAATAGTGAAAATTGTTCTCACTGTCTGTGGTTTTTTCCCTCCACAGAGAGAGGGTTTCGTAAATCTTGGTGTCCTTATTTTATCTAGCATTTACGATGAATTGGTGATAAATACACCGTGCACGTAATTTCTATCTAAGAAAGTCAGATCTTAAGAGGGACCGTGTGTGACCCCTCTGGCTAAGCTTGTGATTTTACGTGGAATGGTAATATTGTCTAGGAGGTCATTGTGATCTTTCTTAGGTATTACTGAATCGATTCACTTCACTTTTACTACTATTTATCTTGCTGCCATACTCGACGATTCTACTGAGTAGTAAATTACTATCGACGGCTTTATTTCGGTTAAAACCGGGTCTTTATCCCCAACATCCTTCTGGTATTAATTGATTCACTCCCAAATCCTTCTCTTTTCAAAGAATAGAAGGTTGATTCAATAACGATATTTGTAGTCTTCTTTACAACAACAACACATACCCAACATATTTCAATGACAGCAAAAGCTAATTTGCAGTCTCCTTTGTTTAGTATAAAGTTCTAGTTCCAACTGTCCCATAAACTAATTGACTATCTTTATATTAATACGCTTGATTTATATTTAACCATAGGACTGTAGGCAATGTGAAAAAAGTGCTTTCAGGACACGCGCAGCGTGAGTGCAATACTGTTATCTGAGCAAGTACTGACTTATGTCATAGTATCTGGCCTAATTAGGTTAAAGTGTTATCTGTCTTGGTTTGTAGTGGGCATGTGGTTGTCTGGTAAAGAGCTTTATCAATCTAGGAGACGATGAGTTCTTGATTTAGCTATTACACAAAATTTCTCGTAATTAGGGAGTGGGACCTCTGTGGTCAGAGTAAGACTTTTTTTTCAACTAGAAAAAGAGCGTTTCCTACAGAAATTTCTTAAAAGAAAAAAAAAAGTTACTGCATAACCATTTCCAACGTTTATGGGCTTTTTTTTATTTTAAAGTTTTGCAGGTGAATGAGTTGTTCACCAAGTAGGGCTGTTCAACGAACCGAACCGATTGCGAGCTATTCGAGTTCGGTTCGTGTTCATTCGATAATTATCCGTAAATAAGCCGAATTCGAACAGCTGTTTGAGTTCGTTTACTAAAACGAGCCGAACTGTTCGCGCACTATTCAACTCGTTTAAACAGTTATAGTGTTATCGATCCGAACTCAAACCAATTTTAAAGTTTGTTTAGCTAAACAAACCGAGCCGAATAGTTCGTTTAGCTACACAAATCCGAATTCAAAAACCTATTATTCGGTTCGGCTTGATTCGTTAACCCCCTATCTGGAAGTAGCTCGTTGGTCTCATGCAACGTGCATGTCTTTATCTGGAATCAGCAATATTCAGCTCCACATGTTAAATCTTGCGACTTTATTTTGATTCTCCTATTATCTGTATTAAGTCCCCAATGCTAAAGGAAGCATAGAAAGAAAAAGAGATGATGCATGAAAAGCATCTCATGTGGGGGGAAAGCATTCTATTCAATCCTTTACAACTTAAAAGACAAAGCAACTCCTAATTATTCTTCCTTTTTTCCTTGTTTGCCCAAGTTTTTTGGCTTTCTATAATCATGTAAATATTGGAATAAAGCCATCAACAATTGTACCTTCATGTTAGAAATTGCATCTTGTTGGTTTTCTCCCCGACAATTCAGTGTGTGTTGCTGTCTTCTTTCTTTTCTTATAAATCTTTTTTCCCCCTAACGTTATGTTCTCCAAATCATGAATGTTTGCTTTGACGGGTCGTTCGATGATCAGATGTAACAGGACAATATAGAATGATGATGACGTCAAAGTTGCAATAAGAGGGCTACTGATTTGGTGTGATATGAAAGAGAACGTCAATATGTAACGGTAGTGACGTGTATTAAGAAGCAAAAAAAAGAAAATCTCGTAGTAAAATGTGAAATCTCTCACCCGGAGTCTCCATCGTCTCAGTCTTAAGAAGCATCATGGAGGATGTAAATTAGAAGCCCAACGGTCTCCTCGGTTGTGTGAGGACTTCCACAATGACCCACACAAGGTGCCCCAGCAAACTATACCGAAGTGTAGCACCTACACTGTAGTACCAACTGGACTATGTCCTGAAGGGAAAAAAAAGAAAATCTTAGTCATTTTGTTTTTCTTTGCATTGTTTTTTCTTTATTATTGACCCATGTCATTGTTACTAAGATATTACAATTTATATTACGAATATTTTCAGGCCTAATTGTTTCATAGAAAAATACTACCTATTGTTCAGTAGTATCAAATTTGAAGTTAAATGTGAGTCAAAGGTATACGCGTGGTACTCTTTATTAGAGACACTCTTTGAAAGATTAATTCTCGTATCCACTCGCATCTCTATGTAAATAATTAATTGCAGACTTAGGTTCTTAGTTAGAAGAAGGTTATTGAAACAACGGGTAATGTTGCTTCTTTGTGATCTTAACTTGAATAAAGAGTAGGCGAGATTGTCTTAAAATTAGACACGTTTAAGTGTTAAAATGGCAAATGATTATTCCACAACATATATGCATTTTGAATAAATACTTCTTTTCAAAAAGGGGTTTAGGACAATCCTGCAAGGGATGGAATATTATATTTGATGGCAAAAGTTACTCTTTGCCCAGTTGGCAAGACTCAGTCATCCGCCAAAAGGCCAAGAGCTTGAACACTATGACCTTCACCTTTATATCTTTCACTGACACACTATTACATCATATCTCTATTATTATGACATTTATGTAGGTATATATAGAGCCGGTGATCTCACTGGAAGCAAACTCTCTATCCCTTAGGATATAGTACTGTTTGCCTGCCGCTTACCCTCCCCAGACCCTAGCGATAGCTTTTGCTGTCGTTGGTATATACTGGGTATGATTGATGATGATGATCTCTCCAGTTCTACCAGTTCTATCTTGTCCGACCCTTATTATAATATCCGTTTTAAATTGCAGTTTTTGAGACAGAAATAGTATATGTTTTGCTTACCAAAATACATTGATCATGATTAATATATAGCAGATATGAATTGATTTTTTCTAGTAAAAAAGAAGAAAGGAAAAACCAACCTTATGAATATTCCTCGTCTTTGTCAGTAACCTATGCATGAAGGTTATCTCAGGAGCAAGTTTTTTGCTTCTGTCCTTGGTGTTGTTCTATTATTTACATATTTTCTTATTATTATATTATATATAAGTATATTATATATATTGGAAAAGTACTTAAAAGTACTTTAAATCTTGTGATCCAATATTGTATAATGTTATGTGACCTATTGATAGGAGATTGAGTGAAGTTTGGAGTGTTTTATGAACAATAGAAGGAAATGGGAGGTTCCAAACACTTGAAGTGCCTAATGTAGGGTTCGGAATGTTCTGGAACAATTCCAGAACACTTCGAATGCCTTGTATAGGCGTTCAATGTCACATGGAGCACTTGATGTTGCTTTGTACAGGCGTTCGATGTTACATGAAGCGCCTGATGTCTCCTTGTACATGCGTTCGATGTCACATGAAGCGCCTGATGTAGGCGTTCGAAGTGACATGAAGCTCCTGATGTAGGCGTTCGAAGTGTTCCAGCAAGCTTTCAGAACACTTCGAACGCCTACATAAGGCGCCTGAAGTGCCCCGACTGTTCATAAAAGATGCAACTTTTGCACAAAATGACATCTCCTTTCATATTGAACATCCATGACCGATCCTAGGGGGAAATAAACTGCAGAAAAAGGTCTTTTAAACACGTGTTTTGAAAACCAAAAGCCTATAAATATTGGGCTTTGCTATCTTCAACATATACATGAAAAATTCTTGAAAACTTGTGAATTTTCTGCAGCACTTTCTTCTCTCATTCTCTCTACTATCAATCTCTTCTACCATCAAGTTCAAACTCTCTCTAGTAGAGCAAACTAAAGAGAGCAAGCCGTTATATCTTGGGAAGCATTAGCCATTGCAGTCTACCTTGCTCATTGGTAGAGGCTAAATTGCTTTAAGGACAGAGTTATCCTGAAACTCGTCTCGGCTTTCACTGTCTTTCTTGTTTGGTTTTTCCTGTGCCATTTACATATTTTCCGACAATCTTAAAGCAATTTACTATGGCAACCAAACAAGCTCTTCTGGATATGACAAAGTTGGAGCCATTTGATGGCAGGTTCTACCAGAGATGGGCGGCTAAGGTGCTGTTTTTTCTCGAGATGCTCTCTGTTTCATACGTGCTCAAGATGGACAAACCCACTGATGAAGCAGAGGCACACAAGTATGATTCGGACAATACAAATTGCAGAGGTCATATTCTGCACTTTTTGTCCAACTCATTGTTTGACATCGATGTCAAATTTATTTTGGCTAAGGAGATATGTTCAGCACTTGAAAGCAAATATAGTGCTGAGGATGTCGGTAAGCGCAAATACGTGGTGAGTGAATTCTTAAAGTTCCATATGGTGGATCATGTTCCAATCAATGATCAAATCCATCAATTTCAACAATTGGTGGATAATCTGGAACAAGAAGGAATCAAGATCGATGAGACCTTCCAGGCTGCGGCGTTACTGGAGAAACTTCCTCCTTCTTGGAGCAAATACAAGAAGAGAAGAAAGCATGACGATGCCAAGTTGTCTCTATATGCTGTAATCAAACACATACGCATCGAAGAGAACAATAGAATGGAAGATGAGTCTCACAATCAAGAAGGTGCCAAGGCTAATATTGTTGAGCATGCTGCGAAGAAACAGAGATTCCAGACCAACGGCGACAGCAACAATAGTTGTGGAAATAAAGGTAAGAAAATTGTTGTGCAGGCCCAAAAGAATATCAAAGGAGTTTGCTAGGTTTGTGGGAAGCCAGGACACCAAGCAGTCAATTGTAGAAAAAGAAAAGGCCAAAACATCAATCAAGCAAACCTTGTGGAGGATACAGACACAGCAGATGATGTCATTGCAACAGTCGTCCTAACGGAGGTAAACCTTGTCAGTAGTGCAACGAAATGGGTGGTAGACACAGGGGCTATCAGACATATTGCTACTAGTAAGGACCTATTTTCTGATTATCAAGAAATAGGAAACGGTGAACAAGTCTTCTTGGGAGATACACATGGTACCCAAGTTCTTGGAAAGGGTAGGGTGCTTCTCAAGTTGACCTCTGGAAAGAAACTGGAGTTAAACAATGTGTTACATGTTCCTGCTATGCGTAGGAACTTGATATCTGGCGTACTACTGAACAAGGCCAATATTTAACTTGTTCTTGAGTCTGATAAACTTGTCTTATCTAGAAATGAGGAGTTTGTTTAGTAAGGGATTTTGTAATGGAGGGCTGCTTGTTCTTGACGCTATTTGTTTGTCTAATAATAAAGAAGCATCCAGTTCTGTTTACTTTGCTGAGTCTCTTGATATGTGGCATGCTAGATTAGGACATGCAAACATAGGAATCATTAAGAAACTCAAAAACATGAATATGATTTCATATGATGGTGAGAATTTTGATAAATGTGAACACTGTGTTGAGGCTAAACATCATAAGAAACCATTTAAGAAAGTTGATAGAGTTTCACAAAAACTTGGTCTAATTCACAGTGACTTAGGTGATTTTAAGAATCATATGAGTAAAGGTCGTAAAAGGTATTATGTTACTTTTATTGATGATTACTCTAGATATGCGAAGGTATATCTGTTAAGTCATAAGGATGAGACTGAGTCTATGTTTATAAGTTACAAAAATGAAGTTGAAAATCAATTAAATTTAAAGATCAAAAGGCTTAGGACTGATAGAGGTGGTGAATATAGTACAGATTCTTTATAAAGATTTTGTGAAGAAAATGAATTATTCATGAGGTCACACCCCCGTATACACCTCAATCCAATGGAGTAGCCGAAAGAAAGAATAGAACACTCAAAAATATGATGAATGCGATGTTAGTTAGTTCAAGATTGCCAGACAATATGTGGGGTGAGGCAATCTTGATTGCATGTCATATATTAAATAGCATACCACATAAGAAGTTAGATAAAACGCCATATGAGGTATGGAAAGGCTACGCACCCAACCTGAGTTACTTGAAAGTGTGGGAGTGTTAAGCCAAAGTTGCTATTCTTGATTTTAAGAGAAGTAAAATCGGGTCTAAGACAAGGGATTGTGTGTTCGTCGGATATGCTCAAAATAGTGCAGCATATAGATTTATGGCTATAGATAATAGTTCTATATTGGAATCCAAAGATGCTGAATTTTTTGAACATATCTTTCCTATGAAAAGACAATCCGAATTTTTGCTTCCAAATTTGAGATATGCGAGCCTAGTAAGTCCGTAGTTAATCAAGAGATTGATCTACCTAGAAGAAGTAAGAGGAAAAGAGTTGAGAAATCTTTTAGGAATGATTTTACAACAGCATTCATTTTAGAAGATGACCCTCAAACTTATGGAGATGCTATTAAATCAATAGATTCTAAGTTTTGGAAAGAAGCCATTAATAGCGAGCTTGAGTCGATTTTAAGTGATAACACTTAGGAATTGGTAGATTTACCAAGAGGTTGTAAACCTATCAGTTGTAAGTGAGTCTTTAGAAAGAAGCTAAAATGCGGATGAAACAATTGATAAGTTTAAAGCTAGGCTTGTCGCTAAAGGATTCACGCAACAAGAGGGTATAGACTTCTTTGATACTTATTCTCTGGTTGCTAGGATCACTACCATAAGAGTGTTAGTCGCACTTGCTTCTATTTACAAACTTGTTGTTCATCAAATGGATGTAAAAACAGCGTTTTTAAATGGAGATTTAGAAGAAGAAATATATATGAAACAACCCGAGGGTATGATAGTTAAAGGCCAAGAGCATAAAGTGTGTAGGCTTAAGAAGTCTTTGTATGGTCTTAAGCAAGCACCTAAACAATGGCACGAAAAATTTGACAATGCTATGGTGTCAAATGGTTATGTAGTAAATGAAAGTGATCGTTGTGTGTATAGCAAATTTGACGATTGTGATGGTGTCATTATTTGTCTTTATGTTGATCATATGTTAATATTTGGTACCAACATAAATGTTGTAAATGACACAAAATCACTTTTGTCTTCCGTTTTTGACATGAAAGATATAGGGAAGGCAAATTTGATTCTTGGACTTAAGTTAGTGGAGAAATGTGGGGGTTACCTACTTTCTCAAGAACACTATGTTGAGAAAATATTGAAAAAGTTTAATCATTATGATGTGAAACCAGTTAGTTCTCCTTATGATTCACATGTGACATTGACGAAGAATAAATTTGAAAGTGTGTCTCAATGTGAATATGCTAGAATAATTGGTAGTGTAATGTACTTGATGAATTGCATTAGACCCGACATTGCATACGCCATAAATAGACTTGCAAGATATATTCATAATCCTAATGAAAAACATTGGTGTGCATTAAGACGGTTATTGAGATATCTTAAAGGTACAATGAATTTAGGACTCATGTTTAGTGGTTCACCCGCTGTTTTAGAAGGTTATTGTGATGCTAATTGGGTGACTGATAATGATGAGATAAACTCCACTAGTGGATATGTGTTTACATTGGCTGGTGGAGCTATCTCTTGGAAATCATGTAAACAAACTTGTAGTGCAAAATCTACAATGGAGTCTGAATTTATTGCGTTAGAACTTGCTAGCACAGAAGCTGAGTGGTTAAGGAATTTACTTGTTGATATTCCTTTATAGTCTAAGCCTATGCCTTCCGTGTCTATTCATTGTGATTCACAGGCTACGATCGCACGTGCAAAGAACAAGATTTATAATGGGAAGAGTGGGCACATCCGTCGAAGGCATAATATTGTGTGTGAATTGATAAGTTCAGGGGTGGTAAACTTGGAGTTTGTAAGAACCAAGTTTAACCTCGCTGACCCTTAACTAAAGGACTAAATAAGAAGTTAGTCTATGAAACATCGAGGGGGATGTAACTTATTCCATATGTAGAGAATTCTTCATGACGGGAACCCAACCCACTATTAGTAGAGATCCTACAAACGGGGTTCAATGTGGTAAAAACAAGTCATGAAAGAGTTCTATGTTGCACTATCAAAGTGTTCCTCTCTAAGGTGTTGTTGACGATAGTGCTCGCTGTAAAAAAAAATCGAGGGTGAGATTTCGAGAATCTCTTAATGAAAATTCATAGCCATGTTGTATGGTGGTGTAAACAGTGCACACTTGATGAATTTCACCTATATAAGCTTGGAAGTGGTGCCGCTTTCTGTGAGAGCTTGGAAAACTCTCTAGAGAGCTTATGAATCCCGAGATAGGTGCATGGCCGATATCGCACCAAAACCGCGAACTTGAAGAATTAGATAATGATATG